>QANY01009817.1:559495-699223 GCA_003255025.1 Datisca glomerata
ATATATATATATATAATTGTTTAGTAAATAAATTGATAATAAAGTTTTTATGTGTAAAATAAATTAATCTATGAAGAAAAATGCTTAATTTCATACATGATCATGCTCTTTTTACTACATTGCCTATTGATTACCATTTTTATTTTTTCACTCAATGATAATCAAATAGCAAAAGAATGATCATCGATGTTAATTAATTTAAACAAGTGTCACTAAAAATAAATAAATAATTTTGTTTGGGATATAAATATACCATTTTTTATTTTTGGATTACTTAGTTAACTAATTATCATTTTCATTTCTTCCTTCCTTGCTAGGAATGATCATGGATGGTAACCATTTAAACAAGTGCCACTAGAGAAAATTCATAAAACTTTCAAAATAAAATAATTTTTGTTTGGGATATAAATATACTATTTTTTATTGGACTACTTAGTTCACTAATTACTATTTTTCCTTTCTTCCTTCATTACTAGGAATGATCATGGATGATAACTAGGTTAAACAAATGTCACTAAAGAAAATCCATAAAAATTTTAAAATAAAATAATATTTGTTTGGGATATAAATATACCATTTTTTGTTGGACTACTTAGTGCACTAATTATCATTTTTCTTTCTTCTTTCATTTCTAGGAATGATCATGAATAGTAACTAGTTTAAACAAGTGTCACAAAAAATGACGGTCAAACAATTAAAAAAGAAAAGAAGAGAAGATTTGTCAGAACATAAAAAAAAATCAAAGACTTAAAATATTTGCATAATCTTGTATAGAGTTTTTACTCTCTATTTTTATACATTTTTATGTATGAGAAATTATCATAGGAGATCTTTTCCTCTAATGTACACTTTCAACCCATTAAATGGTTGATTCACATTGAGTTAATTTTACACCCCTAAAAAATTTATCCTCATTCTTATTGATTGAGTTGATGACAAAAAAAATCTCATCATCAAACTTGTAGAGAGATAAACAGAGAGATAAACAAATATATGAAAGCAAAACTTAAGATTAAAAGTAGGAGAAATGATAAAGAATGAGCAAGCAAACCTATATATGGAAGATGAAGCAAAAAAATATCAAATACACGAGTATGAGAAAGAGAAATGATTAATTAGAATGAACAAAATATATTGTAAGCTAAAATGTCAGAGATTTGATCTACTTTAATAAAAAGAAAATGAGAAGATGGAAGATGAATAGAAATGAAAACTTACTTTTTTTCTCTTTTTCACTATTTTCTCAAACCCCTATTTCTCTCTCTAAAATCTCTTCTCTTCCTCACTCTCCTAAATTCCCCTTTCAAGTGAAGACCCCCCTCTATTTATAGGCAAAATTAGGGTTTGCCTTTTTACTTTTAATCTTTTTTTGCTCACTTTTTACTTTTTAGTCATTGGACCACTTTTCTTATTTTAGTATTGGACTAGTTTTCAAATTATACATATAGTCTTAGACTATTGTATGAGCCAAAATACAAAGTATGCATATTTAATGTATTAGACCATATAAAATATGGTATCTACACTAGATTAATGCAAGTTTCAAATGTGGAAATTCATCCGAGGATTTTGAAAGAATATCAGTAAATGATTCATGCACTTGAATTGTATCAAAATGACTAATGTGATGCATGTCTATGCATTACAAGATAATGATCTTGAATGCTCTATGCGTGATTGTGAACAATTATAAGAAAATTATATGAAGATTTTTGAAAGTCAAATAACGTGGTCTTTGATTTTAAATGGATGTTCTTGATGGTTTGATACCGAAGCAACTAGTATGATGCATGTTTATGAAATTCTTGACATATATTAGAAGTGGGATGATCATAATAGTGTGAACAACATGCATGACTGTGAGCATTTAAGAGAATTTTATGATGATTTTTTTCAAATCGATCATTGTAATGACCTCCATCATCCTTTTGAACAGCCGTTTGGACTATGATCATAAATTGACATGATGAAAAAGTAATGGGCAATAGGGGCATGATCGCAGTGTAGTTATCGTGTAGTGTACACGATCCTCGTGTACACTACACATATAATATATTTAATTTTATATATTTATTTAAATATTAATAAATATAAATGTTGAGTGTTGAAAAAAAATGATTTGACATTTAATTTGATATTGTGTAAGAAAAATATTTGGTGGAATGAATAAAGAAAAAGTAACTTGATGGTGGGCCATAGGTACATAATGACAACAAGATCGTCGTGTAGTCATCGTGTAGTGTGTAGCATTCGTGTAGACTACACGATAATTATACGATGTCTACACGATAACTATAGGATGATCATGTAGCCATCGTGTACCCATGACCCACCATCCACTTACTTTTCTTTATTCATTCTCCTAATACTTTTCTTTATTCATTCTCCTAATACTTTTTTTATACAACACATTTTTCAACACTTAACCTCCATATTTATTTATATTTAAATAAATATAAAATTAAATATATTACATGTGTAGTGTACACGATGCCTACACGACGATCGTATAGCCATCATGTATACTACACGATGCGTACACGACGACATGGACCCACCTACTTTTTCTTCATTATTCCTCTAACACTTTTCTTACACAATATCAAATCAAATGTTAAATCATTCTTCTTCAATACTCAACCTTCATTTTTATTAATTTTAAATTAATATATAAAATTAAATATATTACATGTGTAGTGTGCGCGATGCATACACGACGATCATGTGCACTACACGATGCCTACATGTCGATCGAGTAGCCATTGTATACACTACTTGATGTCTACACGGCGATCGTGTACACTACATATGACTATACTACGATTGTATGGCCGTCGTGTACCCATTGCCTACTACTTTTTCTTCATTCTTTCCCCCTAATAATTTTTTACACAACATCAAATCAAATGTCAATTCATTATTCTTCAACACTCAACCTTCATATTTATTTATATTTAAATAAATATATAAGATTAAATATATTACATGTGTAGTGTACACAATGCATACGCGACGATCGTGTACACTACACGATGCCAGTGTAGTCATCGTGTAGGCTACACGATGCTCGTGTAGTTATTGTGTAGGCTGCACGATACCCGCATAGACATCATGTAGCCTACAAGTTGGTTACACGTTACCAGTGTACCCATTGTGTAGACTCGTACCTAAAATTAGCAAAACCTATAAAATTTAACGAAATTCATTAAAATTAACAAAATTCATTCTATCTCTACGATTTCTCTCTCAAATATGGGCAAAAGCCATAATCAACAAAACTCATCAAATTTCGGCTAACATTCTCACCCATTTCCACCAAAATTCTAATAATAAAATTATAATTTTAGCTCTCAACCTTAATTTTTTAGAAAATGAAAAAATTTGTAAAATCATAAAGTAAATGAAGTATAAAGAAATAAAAAATAAAAATGGGTTTATGAAAAAATGAGTTTCTAAAAAAATGAGAGAGATAAAAATAAAAGATGAAGAGAGAGTGTGTGAGTCAATGTGTAAAAATATATAATGAGAGAAAAAAAATGAAAGAATGTGATTCTGGGATTAAAGATTGCACAAATTATAAAAGAGTATAATTTTATAAAATACTTTTTCCTATAGTCTTGCAATTCTTCTGATAAGAGAGGCAGTTGGGTTCTTGTCCGTGAGGCTGCGCAATAGAACCAAACTCAAAAGCAAAAAGTAAATAAAATATGATATTCTTTTCGAGTTCTACCTGATCCATCAACCGCAGAGATTCTGAAACTGCCGACTCAGTCCGAGTTCGACTACTTCAGAGAGTCCTGGAATTGTTTTTGGAAGAAAGGCCAGTCTTTTTTGTTCGTTGCTTATTATCTCAGTAGGGTGTTTATCAGTCTCCATTTCAGCTGTCACTGACTATTCATTCCTCTTTCACCTTCTGCTAAAAAAGCTTCGTGGGTTGTGACCTGTGGCTGTCCGATCTGATCTGATCTGATCTGATCTGATCTCACCCAAATTTCAGCTCCCAGATTTGTTGTAACCCATCTTCATGGATTCCCATGAACTCCAATCCCCCGACAATCAACATCATCCCGATCAAAATCACACTTTACTCTTAAAACTGAAAACCTACACATTTTATCTATCACCCATTTTTATGCTCTTCCTATCAATCTTAATCTTGACTTTCACCAATTCAAATTACTACAAAACCCAATTTCTTAGCAACTCTCTCTCATCCCACCCCACCTTTCTTCAATCCCTCACGAGATTTCTTTACCCGTTTCAAAAATCTAAACAATTAAAACCACTAAATCCCATTCCCAAGTCTTCCTCCTGTGTTCTCTGGATGGCTCCATTTCTCTCTGGCGGTGGGTATAGCTCAGAGGCTTGGTCATATATCTTAGCCCTTCATGATCAAATCAAAGAACCAACTTTCAAATTGGCTATTGAGCAGCACGGTGATCTTGAATCTTTGGAGTTTTGGGAAGGACTACCTAAATATGTTCAAAACTTGGCTGCTCAACTCTACCAAACAGAATGTAGAACGAATGAGACTATTGTGATTTGTCATAGTGAACCCGGTGCTTGGTACCCTCCATTATTTCAAACCTTGCCATGCCCACCAACTGTTCACCAAAATGCCAAGTCCGTTATTGGCCGGACAATGTTCGAGACCGATCGGTTGAATCCGGAACACGTCGAACGCTGTAAGAAGATGGATTACATCTGGGTTCCTACTGAATTTCACGTCTCTACGTTTATTAAAAGTGGGGTTGATCCTTCTAAGGTTGTGAAAATTGTGCAGCCTATCGATGTGGAGTTCTTTGATCCACTCAAGTTTAAGCCATTTGATCTTGGGTCTATTGGAGAATTAGTACTGGGCGAGAAAAACCCGTATTTGAATTCGGAGAACGAATTCGTCTTCTTGAGTATATTCAAGTGGGAATACAGGAAAGGATGGGATATATTGTTGAAAGCTTACTTGCAGGAATTTTCTAAAGCTGATGGAGTAGTTTTGTATCTGTTAACAAATCCTTACCATAGTGATAGAAATTTTGGCAATAAGATTGTAGAGTTTGTGGAGAATTCTGATATAAAAAAACCAGATTCAGGTTGGGCTCCAATTTATGTGATTGATACACATATAGCTCAAATTGATCTACCAAGAATTTACAAAGCAGCAGATGCATTTGTTCTACCATCAAGAGGGGAAGGTTGGGGGCGGCCTCTTGTCGAAGCCATGGCGATGGCTTTGCCGGTAATTGCCACGAATTGGTCGGGGCAAACGGAGTATATGACGGAGAGAAATAGCTATCCATTGGCAGTGGATAGGATGAGTGAGGTTCGAGAAGGACCGTTTAAAGGACATTTATGGGCTGAACCATCTGTGTCATCTCTTCGACTTCTAATAAGAAAAGTGATGAGTAAAGTAGATGAAGCGAAAGATAAAGGGAAAGCTGCAAGAGAGGACATGATTAGAAGGTTCTCTCCCAAGATTGTTGCAGATATCGTCAATGATCATATACTAAGAATACTAAACAAATCCACTTAATTAAGCTTTGTAGTTTCATAACATAAGCAGACTTGTCTGTAACCCAAGTTGACCGTTTTTCTTTTGAGTGTTTGTTTATACACTATTTTCATGGTAAGTCAATCTGAGTTTATATAGGTATGTGTTCAGTGTTAGAGATTTGAATTTACCCTCCAAATATTATATTAATTTTCAGAAATTATAGCAAATAAAAATTTCTAGACCCCTATTAGATTTTCATCTATTTTTTTTAGAATTTTATCAAATTTACACATTTATTATTCAAAATAGTTTTTCATTAGAATATCAACCTTACTTTTAGTTGAACAGAGATTGCAAAAAACAAAGTCCTTTTACGTTTGGGTTTTTTCCTAGAGGACCCCTAGACTTCGTTTTATTAAAACGGATCTCAAAATTAATTTTGACTGAACTGGATATCTAGTCCATCTTTCATTTAAATTAAGTGAATGAAGTTACAGAAATATCCTTTCACGAATTCCACTACAATAGATTTCTCTTGTCTTTCTCTCCATCAAACTCATCTTATCCATGTTATTTCAGCTTTTACCCATTTCATGGATTTCTCCTCTCTTCCTCTCCATCAAACCCATTTCATCCCTTATTTTTACATACACACTTTTATTTCTTTGATGAGCATTATTCTTCTTCAGAATAAAAATTGATAATTGCTATTTTTTATTTTTTTGTATTATTATTATTCATTATATTATCTATGTCTTTGTGCTTTTGTGCTCACATGCAAGATGAGTATATGATATCCGTATAACCATCTTGTAAACTATAAAAAGAGTACACGATGCCTGTGCAACCATCTTGTAGTCTACAAGAAGGGTACACGATGCCTGTGTAACCATCTTATAGTCTACAAGATAGGTACACGATGATCATGTTTACTACAAGAAGTGTTGAAAAAGAATTAGTTAGATATATTTAATTTTATACATTTATTTAAATATAAATAAATATGGAGGTTGAGTGTTGAAGAATAATAAATTGACATTTAATTTGATGTTGGGTAAGAAGTGTGCTGGGGGAAATAATGAAGAAAAATTAAGTGGATGGTGGACCATGGTAGACTGCAAGATGGTTACACGGACATCGTGTACCCTTCTTGTAGACATTAATTTTTCATCATTCTTTCCCCCAACACACTTCTTACACAACATCAAATCAAATGACAACTTATTCTCCTTCAACACTCAACCTCTATATTTACTTATATTTAAATAAATATATAAAATTAAATATATTCTAGCTTATTATTTTTCAACACTTCATGTAATCTACACGATCATCATGTAGATTACAAGATTGTTAGACGATCATCATGTATCTTTCTTGTAGACTATAAAGATAGTTACATGGACATCGTGTACCCTTCTTATAGACAATAATTTTTCTTTATTCTTTCCCCCTAACACACTTCTTACACAACATCAAATCAAATATCAACTTATTCTCTTTCAACACTTAACCTCCATATTTATTTATATTTAAATAAATGTAATTAAATATATTCTAACTTATTATTCCTCATTACTTCATGCAATTTACATGAAGATCGTGTACCCTTCTTGTAGACATCTTCATTCTTAACCCTCAACACACTACTTACACAATACTAAATCAAATGTCAACTTGTTCTCGTTCAACACTCAACCTCCATATTTATTTATATTTAAATAAATATATAAAATTAAATATATTTTAACAAATTCTTCTTCAACACAGTACTCTACACGATCATCATGTTTCTATCTTATAAACTATAAGATGGTTACACAGATATTATGTACCATTCTTATAGACTACAAGATGAGTATACGAATATCGTGTACCCATCTTACATGTGAGCACAAAAACATAAAGACATAAAAATATACTGAAAATAATAATACAAAAGAAAATAAAAGTAGCAATTATCTATTCTTTTTTTTTCTTTTTATTTTGGAACCAACTGACCATTTTTTCTTTATTTTTTATTCAAAGAACAACTCAGTCATTTTCATCATCAATTTCTCTCTTCCCACCGAACATGCAAAAGTTGTCGATCCTCAAGAGAAATTATGATAACATTATGAATGATTCACATTAATTCTAAGGTTAAAATTATGCATTTATCTTTCGAAGTTCATTTCTTTTTCTTTTTTCTTATTTCCAGCATTTTTCTTTCTTCCTTTTTCTCTCTTGTATCAGATACTTCCCAGGCAGTATATTTGTGTGTGTGCAGATTTGTAAACAATTATGTAAATAATTGAAACAATACTCACCTTAACAATAAAAATTGAATAATTTCAATTATTAATAATTAGGCACTTCAATTACTATAATGTATAATCTTTCGTAAATCTTAATTTGAAACCCTCGCTCGAGTTTAGATTTCAACCTGTGACCCAATCTATTTGTTATATTATAGATATTGTATTTTATCTCGTTCAATGTTTTAAAAATACACATTTTATTTTTTGATCCATATATTAGTCTAAGATTATGTGTATGATTTGAAAAATAACTCATGGACTAAAAATGAGATAGAGAGTCTAATGACTAAAAATAAAATAAAAAAGGAGCATAATGATTAAAAGAAAAAAGTGAAGCCTCAAATTTGTCTATAAATAGAAATGAGGTATTCACTTGAAGATAGATCTTTTGAAGAGAGAAAAAGAGGTCTTGAGAGAGAATGAGAATATATCTTTTAAGTGAGAGAGTGAGAAATAGAAGAGATTTTTCTAAGATAGAAAGAAATAAAGTTTACATTTCTATTCATATACTACTATTCATTTTCTCTCGTTTTGTTTCTTAAGGTAGTTTAAATTTCGTGCACCTGTACTAACAAGATATATTGTTCATTGTTCTTCATCATTTCTACTTCATACTCATGTAATGTACATTCTTGATTTCCTTTTCCATAAATAAAAATAGAAGTGTTTGTTCAATTTTCTTAATTTTTTTTACTCTTAATCTTGAGTTTTATTTCAATGCATTGGTGATTTTTTACAAATTTAATAATGAGATATCTTTGTCATCAACTCAATCAATGATGAGGATGAAATTTTTGAGGTTACAAATTAACTCAGTTTGAATAACCTTTTAATCGGTTGAAAGTGTACATTGTATGGAAAAAAAACTCATATGATAATTTCTCATATTTCAAAAATGCATAAAATACCATGTAGAGAGTTAAACATCTATATGAATAATTATGCAAATATTAGAGACTTGAATGTTTTTTAATATTCTCACTAGTGGATTTTCTAGATCGTTTTTTCGTGACACTTGTTTGAATTAGTTACTGTCAATGATCACTCATTTGCTATTTGATTAGTAATGATGGAATAAAAGAAATAATGGTAATTAGTAAACTAAGTAGTTCAAAATAAAAAAATGTTATATCTATACCAAAAAATATTTTTATTTCGAGATTTTATCATTTTTTGTGTGATGTTCGGTTTAACTAGCTACCGTGTGTAATTTTTCTTGTCTATTTGAATAGCAATAATTAAAGAAAAGAAAATAATGGTAACTAGTAGATTATATAGTAAAAAATGATATACTTATGATTATACATTTACGTTATATATATATATATGTATATATATTATCTTATGAAATTAAACATGTACATAAATTAATTTATTTAAACATAAAAGATTAATATTTATTTATAATTATATAATTATATTATAAAAGAGGGTGTTGTGCAGATGGTGAATCATCCTTTGTTGGGCGAGGTTGCCGCATTGTAACGGCATCCTTGTACTCTCCCCACCTTTTTTTTCATTTTTTGTTATTTTTTGTCATGTTTCTTTTTTTGTTACTGTATTTTATTTTTTTTCATTTTCTTTTATTAATAGATGTAGGTGTTTGTTTCAGTTAATATTTTTATACATTTTCTTCACATATTTCACATATTATTCTTTTCTTTTTACTCTATGCATTCATCTCAAATTTATCATACGTTTTTATCATCTTTTACTTTTCTTTCCATTATTTTCTTTTCTCTTTACACTTGTTATTCTTGTTATTCTTCTTATTTTTATTTAATTTATGTATCATTATTATGTTGTCATGCTATATTTATGAAAAAATTTATCCTAAGTAATAACTAAACTAAATGATTTTATAATTTTGAACTATTAGAAAAATTTATAGTCTTTGTACCACCCATTAGAAGTCATTTATTTTGATTTATTTTAAGATACAAAAATATATTTAATGAGACATTCAAAAAATAAATTTCTTTCATTTTTTAAATAATTTGGATAGCGTATGATTGAATTTGATAACCATTTTAATAATGAGTGTTGTAGGGTGCTAATACATTCCCACATACAAATGACTCCCGAACCAACTTTGAGTTTCGTAGACTATTTTTTATAAAATTGGATGACTAATCACGCTCTAAAGTTATTGGTGGTGTCTCTGAATTTCTCTTTCAAAATAAATATTTTCTCAACCGTCGCTCCGCGTCGCATGCACGTTGTGACATCATGGCGACTCCCTTGGGGATACAATAGGTCTAACCATTTTTAGATCGATAAAGAGTTGTCGCAACGTGCGCGCGACACGGAGCGGCAGCTTAAAAAAATCATTTTTTGAAGGAAAAAGAAATTTAGAGTCGCCACCAATCATTTTAGGGTGTGATTGGTCACCTAATTTTAAGATGAAAATTTTGGTCTACGAAAACTCAAAGTTAGTTCGTGAGTCGTTTGTGTGTGGGGAAGGTATTAGCACCCCACAATATCCATTATAAAATGGTTACCAAATTTAATCAAATGCTATCCAATTTTTTATTTGAAGGCAAATGTTAAAAAGATTCATTTTTGAATGTCCCATTTGATGCATTTTGTATCATAAAATGAACAAAATAAATTACTTTGAACGGGTGGTTCAAAGACAATTGAAAAATTAGTTTTTGTATTCTTATATCCTTTTAAATCAAAATGTTATTAGAGTTATTCTCGGTATCCTAAGAATGACTCCTCACCTCAGTAGTTCGAGAAGTTTGGTATCCCGAAAATCTCAAAGTCCGTCGTCGGATTTTTTTTAGTGAAAATTAAATAAAGAAATTTACAAAAATTTAAATCAAATTGTTATAGTTTTAATTTACGAGCGTCAATTTTGATGATAAAAGAATAAAATAATAATTACATACAACCGTGACATATGAAAATAATACATAAATAAATAAAAAGAGATAACAACTAAAAAAATAATGGAAATGAATGTTAGGATGATAAATATGTATGATAAATTTAAAAAAAATATACATGATGAAAATAATGAAACAAGACGTGAAATAATTAAAGATAAATATAAAAATAAATTATAACAAATTAATAATATCTACTAAAAAAATAGAAAAAATAAACAAACATAAAAACAATAAAAATATGTATAAACAACAAAAAATGAAAAAAACGAAAAAAAAAGTAAAAATTTTATTTGCAGAGGGTGATGTCACCCTCTGTCTATTAATCTATGAAGAAAAATGTTTAATTTCATACATGATCATGCCTTTTTTTTACTACATGGTCTATTAATTGCCATTTTTATTTTTTCACTCAATGATAATCAATAGCAAAAGAATGATCATGAATGGTAATTAATTTAAACAAGTGTCACTAAAAATAAATAAATAATTTTGTTTGGGATATAAATGTACCATTTTTTATTTTTGGACTACTTAGTTCACTAATTGCCATTTTTACTTTCTTCTTTCATTGCTAGGAATGATCATAGATGGTAATTAGTTTAAACAAGTGTCACTAGAGAAAATCCATAAAACTTTCAAAATAAAATAATTTTTGTTTGGGATATAAATATACAATTTTTTATTGGACTACTTAGTTCACTAATTACCATTTCTTCTTTCTTCCTTCATTGCTAGGAATGATCATGAATGATAACTAGTTTAAACAAGTGTCACTAAAGAAAATCCATAAAAATTTCAAAATAGAATAATTTTTGTTTTTGATATAAATATACCATTTTTTTGTTGGACTACTTAGTTCACTAATTACCATTTTCCTTTCTTCCTTCATTGTTAGGAATAATCATGGATGATAACTAGTTTAAACAAGTGTCACAAAAAATGATGGTCAAAAAATTAAAAAAAAAAGAAGAAAAAAAGAGAAGATTTGTAAGAACATAAAAAAAATCAAAGGCTTAAAATATTTGCATAATCTTGTATAGAGGTTTTACTCTCCATTTTATGCATTTTTATGTATGAGAGAAATTATTATAGGAGATTATTTCATCAAATGTACACTCTCAACCCATTAAATGGTTGATTCACATTGAGTTAATTTTATACCCCTCAAAATTTTATCCTCATTCTAATTGATTGAGTTGATGACAAAAAAATCTCATCATCAAACTTGTAGAGAGATAAACAAATATATGAAAGCAAAACTTAAGATTAAAAGTAGGTGAAATGATAAAGAATGAGCAAACAAACCTATATATGGAAGATGAAGCAAAGAAATATCAAATACATGAGTATGATAAAGAGAAATGATTAATTAGAATGAACAAAATATATTGTAAGCTAAAATATAAGAGATTTGATCTACTTTAATAAAAAAAATGAGAAGATGGAAGATGAATAGAAATGAAAACTTATATTTTTTTTCTCTTTTCACTGTTTTCTCAAAACCCCTCTTTCTCTCTCTAAAATCTATTCTCTTCCTCACTTTCCCCAAATCTCTCCTTTCAAGTGAAAACCTCCCCTCTATTTATAGGCAAAATTAGAGTTTTCCTTTTTTACTTTTAGTCTTTTTTTGCTCATTTTTTACTTATTAGTTCTTGGACCACTTTTCTTATTTTAGTATTGGACTAATTTTCAAATTATGCATATAGTCTTAGACTATTATATGAGCCAAAATATAAAGTATGTATATTTAATGTATTAGACCTGACAAAATACGATATCTACAAGAGTCAAGCAAATTTTTTATCATATGTTATCTTTTTTGTGTGGCTCTTTGTTTGTTTTTTTGATTCATTATTTTTCTTATTCATGCTTATAGTTGTATGCTGTTTGTTATATGGTGTATATTTTTTTGCATAATTTCTAATTTCACACACATACACTAGCCCCGTACCTGAGCTTTCCCTTTAGGATTAGTGAATGAGTATTGGAATACTTTCATGGAATTGTAGTTTTCATGCAGGCTCATCAAAGTTCTCACTCAGGTGAACCCTTTCGAGATACCGTTTTGGGGGCCCTTGTTACTCCGTTTGGATAAAACTTTGGACAACCTGAGAGCCTTGCTAAGAGCTATAGACCCTAACCACACATATCTAGACAACTTTAAACTCCACCCTATGATCAAGTGCAAACAAATACTAGGATCATCAAGTAGTAGATATGATACTTTAAATTATTTTGTGTTATCTATTAACTGACATATTTTTTATGAGCCATCATCATCATCCTCATCATCCTCATCGTCCTCATCATCATCATTATAGGTTTATCATTTTCATTACTTCAAGCAACATTGGTATTGTTTCCATTTTAGCATAAATAAATTTTTGTTATGACAAGATATTTTTCTCTTCATAATTTTTTCAACATCGGCATTAACATCATCTATTATGTTGTTTAAATTCAATATTTTTCTCCATTTCATGCATCATAAGTTCATTGTTTTCTTCATGCATTATAGGTTCATTCTTTGCTTCATGCATTATTCTTCCATTCTTTCCTTCATACATTGTAAGTATATTAACTCTTTCATGCATACATTAATTTAGATGGTTTCATTAATTATTTTAAAAAGAAAATTAAAAAGCTCACTTGTGTGACTCCGTCATCCCTATCGAACAAGAGCTCAAGTTAGGGTCAAGGATAAGCAAGAAAAAGAGAAATCACGAGAGGTAATGAAACAAGAAATCACTGAGATGAAAGAGCAAATGACCAGAGTCCTAGATTCCTCGCGGCTAGCATAGGGAAAATGTGTTTTGAGACTCCGTAAGGGGATTAATCATCACAAGATCAACTTCAAAGAATAACCCACTTTACCCTTCTAGATTCACTCCAACCTACCAACGTCACTAGGCGGACCGATTCCAGTATGCTCCATCGATACCGGTAAATGTCCAGCACCACCCATTTGCAAATCCCCAGGAATTGATGCATTTGGGAAAAACTTAGTACAACACCCCAACACTAACACCTGCCCACAACCAAGATTTCACCCCACAAAGTGAACATGATAATGAGCCAATCATCATACCTGATCTTGATGACATAAAAGCGTAGAGGCCCGTTATCAAGCTAAGCGAAAATCCACTAAAAAGAGATAAGTTGGATTTTCTAAAAGAGATGTTGCGTGATATTGAAGGATCAAATGCGTATGGTGACATTGATGCAACCAATTGTGTTTAGTCCCAGATGTAACAATCTCACACAAATTCAAGCTACCTGAGTTTGAAAAATATGATGGTAGCACATTCCCAATGAGACACCTTATTATGTATTATAGAAAAATGGCGGCATGCATACATGGTGATAAGCTGTTGATTCATTTTTTCCAAGACATCCTGATGGGGGCTGCATCTCGCTGGTACATCCAGTTGGATAGCCAACATATTTGAAGGTGAAAAGATTTGGCCGACACTTTTCTAAGACAATTCAAGTACAATATAGACATGACACCCGATCGTTTTGATCTACAAATTATGGATAATAAGTCTACTGAAATTTTTAAGGAATATGTTCAAAGGTGGAGGGAATTAGCGGCTCAGGTTCAACCCATCTTATCAGAAAAGAAAATGGTTGCAATGTTCATCAATACCTTGAGATCTCAATTCTATGATAAAATGATTGAGAATGTTTCAAACAACTTTTATGATATTATAGTGATTGGTGAAAAAATAGAATATGAGTTAAAAAATGGTAGAATCTCAGAAGCCGTGTCAGAAGCGTCCTCCACAAAAGGGGCTACCTTCACAGTGAAAAGAATGTGACGTACAAGCAATCAATTTTGGGTATCCATCACGAGCCGTGAACCCTATGCCAGACTTTTTGAAGTATAGTGAAACACTTAGAGCTGCAGCACCATATGCGGCAAACACCTCGCAAGTACCATATAATTATCATTCCCAGCAATCAACATTTCAAAATAATTCAAGATCTGGCGTAAAACCACCAATCAAGCCACAAAATGTTGGTTAGACTGATCGGAATCAAAGGGGAAATAGAAATAGTCAACAGTTCGTCCAATATGATTCAATCGCCATGTCTTATACTGAGCTCTTATCATAATTAATCTTGAGCTTGAACATTTAATTTGTGCTATAAAAACTAGATATGGCAGGTATACATTAGTTTATAAAAGAGCATGTTTAACTTGGGATTTCTTGAAGAAACTTAATTAATTAGATTAGAAATGTGTTTCGCACCTAAATTAGGTTTATATCAGTTTTGATTTTGACAATTATCCTTCTTTTTATTATCTATTTTTAAGATTACCTAAAATCCAACCCCTCCGACCAAGAAAAACTTCTTCCATGCATAAGTAACTACAAATGAATATTTACAATTTTTTTTATTTCAAAAAAAGTTTTTAGAAATAAGAAATTAATAAAACTATATTAAATATAAATTTGATAATGACATATCTTTATAATCAACTCAATCTATGAGGATAGGGATAAAGTCTTTGAGGGGTGTAAATTAACTCAATGTGAATCAACCATTTAATGAGTTGAAAATGTACATTGTGTTAAATGATAAGGTTTTAGTTAGCTTCTTTAGTTAGATGTTAAGAGCTTATTGGTCTTTTCCCTCTTCTTTCAGTTTATTCCTAACTATTGTATTTAACTCTATTTAGTTTTGGTTTAGAATTAATAAAAAAACATTTCTTTTTTCTCTTCTGCTTCGTCACTTTCCTTCTTCCTTCTTCTCCCTTTCTCTATTGATTCTTCTTCTACTTCTTCCGTCTTTCCTTATTTCTCTATTGGTATCAGAGCCATTGCTGACTCACGTCCATGGCTGATTCTTCTTCAAACGCTTCCCTTGATTTTCAAGAAGCCACAGGTCCAAGAACTGAATCTCAAACAAATTCCCAAGTCAATTCCCAAACCAAGTCCCAAATCATCCCTTCTTCCTCTATCAGTTCAGAAAATTTGAGTATCAGTATTGAAAGTCCGTCCCATTCCCTAATTTTCTCCCTTCAAATATTTGTAATGTCATTTTGATCCGGCACGACTTAACAAATTAATTCTCTGGAAATACCATATCACTTTGATTTTAAAGGCATATATGGTGTTTGGCTTTGTTGATGGTTTGATTTAATGCCCCAAAAGACTTCTCAAGACCAGATAGCTCCATAATGTCACCTCTTCAATCTCTCGCACTAATGTCTTATAGCTTAAAGTGATCTTCAATCTATGAGAAAGAAACTGACAGAAAACATCGATACATAGATTCAACCTATTAAGCAGATAAAAGACAAGATTTCCATGACTTCTGTTTACGTTGAGGATGAGGATATCCTCATTTTCACCATTAACGGTTTACAACCAGAATTCAATGCTCTAAGAATCTCCATGTGGACCAGAGCCTAACCTCTCAACCTGGAAGAGCTTCATGTGATTCTGAAAAGCAGAAAAGTAGTACTTAGAATCACAAATCAAGAAGCAGGAAATCTCCTTTTTCGAATACTACTCTATTGTTTTCCTTCTCCAAAAATAGAGATCTATCGAGAGGTAGAGGTGACATAGGTAATTATAATTCGGGTAGAAGCAATAAATTAAGTTCTGGCAAAAAATCTTTGTTAGAGGAAGAAATCAAAATTGGCAATCCAATAATATGTCCTCTATTCTTGGTGTTCTTAGACCCCTCTCACACCCATTCGACATCCAACATTAAATTTGCTACTAATTTTCTTTCTGATGTTACTATGTTGTCTCAACTGAATAGAATACAATACCAAATTTGTCAAAAATTTGGTCATAGTGCTATTGATTGCTACCATCGTCTTAAATTTTCTTATCAAGGTCGAAACCCTTCCTCTCAACTCACTACTATGACTACCTCGAGTCAGATTTCTAACCCCACGGATCCATAGGTTTGGTTAGCCGATACTCACTGTAACACCCACTTATCCCCTGATTTGCATAGTCTTTACACTCAACAGAGTACACTAGTGAGGATAATATTTCTGTTGGTAATGGGCAAGCTCTCTATATCACCCATACAGGTTCTGCTACTTTCCATACTCCTAATAAAGTATTTAATCTTTCCCAAGTCTATTGTGTTCCTAATCTTTGTTCTAATCTTTTATCTGTTCATAAATTCAGTTTAGAGCATAATTGCTTGTTTATTTTTATTCCCTTTTTTATATTCAGGACAAAGCCACATGGCTATTCTACATAGAGGACCGAGCATAAATGGCTTATTACCTCATACCTTCTTGCTTGCCTCATTCTTCTGTTGCTTGTCTTGCTTCTAAGTCTTCTAATCTTCTTTGGAAAAATAGATTAGGACACCCTACTCACAATATTGTTAGGTAGGTTTTGAATTTTGCTAATATAAGTTGTAATCTGCCAAATTCTGATAATTGTGTTTGTAAAAATTATGTTAGCAATAAACTGTATACACTTCCTTTTTCTATCTTTACTACTGTCACTACTTATCCTCTTGAACTTATTCGTAGTGATGTGTGGGGACCTTCCCCTACCACATCTATTCTAGGACATATATACTATTGTTGGAATTATGTCCATAAAGTAGGGTGTAATAACTCTTTATGATTATTTAGTTATTTCTCTGACATTTTGCACTACTGAATTTAATGAATGAATGCAAATTGTTTTTATTAATTAAAGTGTGTTTATAATTTACTCAAGTCCTGAAACTATTGTCAAAGTAATACGAGTAAAGATAGAGGGGTCTTCAAGACAAAGAAATAGTTCAAAATGTTATTCGTAATCTTAAGATCGACTATATAATCGAGTCCGATTACGACTGTTAGCTTGAACCAAAGGATGCCGGTCTTGGGGCATGAGAGTGAAGACTTTAATGGTTGACCTAGATATTTTGTGGAATATGTTGAATAGACGAATAATAAATTAGTTTAGAGCAAAATCATTTATCTAACTCTAAATCTAATTGTTACACCTATAAGGGTATTTTCATAATTACCTTAATCCTAAGGTGAATATGAAACTTGACTTAGTTAGTTACAATATTTGATATGCCAAAGGAGTGAGTTCAAATTGCCGGACAATACATCGGCTGTTAGGATTGTGATTCAACTATGTTGGAGTTATATGATTCACAGATATGAAAATTCTTGGCGAGATTGCATATGCAACAATATCACCTTATGCTTTATTGATGGATGTGTGAATAAATTAAGTTGGCCAAGTATTCGATGAAATAAATATTTGAATAAGATGTGGTGAATTGTATGAGACAATTAACTATTATGTCTTTCTTACTCACAATCAATAAAGGAGTTAAGGAAATAATAACTAGAGGGGTAAAATGGAAATTTTACATCCCATTCTTGTTATTGATATTCACGAAAAGTAATATGTTAAAATATTCTATCGAATGTGATACAAAAGAGTTTATTTTCATGAAAAAAAATGTAGCACGCACGAATCGAGAGTTGATTCAACATCGGACTTATAGTGTAGTCGTACGATGTTATGATTAAATATGTGGGTAATTTATGGAAATAAATTCTATGAGTATTTGAGCCCTACAGATTTCGTCATGTGGGTCCATTCAGTCTTAAGAGTAGTTCATAACGACATGAATGAAAAACAACACAAGTTAGACAAAAAATGTATTTTGAACAAAAGTATATTTTTCGAACCCATATGTGATGAGTGTTGTCACTTAATTAGTGAAGAGCAAGTAATTAATGTTCAAATTAATTAATTATTTATTTTCTAATTATTAGATAATTAGTAAATAAAAAAATTAATTAATTAATTAATGGAGATCGATTTAATTTATCAATTTGAATTGATGAGTTTGGACACAACATTGACTCTAGGGAGATATGTAATTTTCAACAATAGAAAATATTAGGGCGTGAATTTTCAGTAATTTAACATATATGGATATATGTACAAATTATGCAATTATTATATAAGGGATGACAATAGAGTTGCATTCCTAACCCTAACACAGTGTGTGATTACACAGAGCAGAGAAACATAGTTTCTCTCCCTCCCCTAGTTGCCACTGAAATACAAAGAGGAGAAGGAAAAATCTGATTTGTCTTCTCCAGTTGTTTTGAGAGTCCACACTCAATTTTTGAATAACATCCGATTGAGATATACTTCTGAATCCTACGAGTGGTTGTTGGTATTAAGGCTGATTTGAGTTCTACGAAGAACAAAGAACACAAAGACAGACAATAAGATTCTACCAAGTTAGAAATTCTCCGTTTCAACATAAGGAATAAATCGTTTCTACCTCTATTGAATACGTTTAACTCAGTATGGTTTTAATATTTAATATGATTAAATGGTTGATGTGATTTTTTTTAATTTTTCACATACGAACCGTTTGTGGTTCATTAATTTTTCCTCAAATTTTAAACCCGATCCAATAATTGGTATTAGAGCCTTGGGTTCTTGATTGCACATATTTAGTTTAAATGCATTTATCATTGGGTATTGTGATATTGGCATATTATTTTGCATGGTAGATTCAAAATAGTTTTGAAAGTGTTTTATGAATGGATTTCGATCATTGGCTCTAGGCGATTTGTTTTTCAATTTTTGAATTGATGTACGCCGAAATTGAGGCATAGGATTTTAGGTAATTTATTTTCTTGCAAAAGTTGTATTTTTTTTAATTTCATGTAATCTGTCGCCGCCTCGGAAAGTCACCGTCGAAAACCATCACTGTCACTGCCACTAGCGTCACTGAACGTCGCAGCCGCTGCCGTCGCCGCCGTGCTGCACCGCCTCCTGCCCCACCGCTTGCCGTTGTGACCCTGTGTGGTGACTAGGGTTTGTGAAAACCTAGGCGATAACAATTAGGGTTTAGGAAACACTGTGATGTTTCAGGAAAACCCTTACCGTATCTTCTATCTTTTAAATTTTGAATTTTGAATTTTAAATGGATAAAAGATAATTAAAATTCAAAAGATAATTATCAATTTTATTAATTTTATCATTTTTATCTTTTGAATTTTAAATTTGAAAGATAATTATCAATTTTATATTTTTATCTTTTCAATTTTAAATTTTAAAAAGGATATTTAATGGGATTATTTAATCAAAAAATTGTTTTCCTTAATTAAAATATTTTGATCAAAGCTTGCAAATGTGACTGCACTGTTGTAAAGAGTTACAAAATTAGTGAGATTTTTTGAAGAATAATGAGACAATTCCAGAAGCCATGAAGAGTAGTATTTAAAATATTATAATTTATTTATTATTCTTTTTATGAGTTGTAATTAGAAATGAGCCAATAGAAACTTTAATTTTTGAATGGATGATTTATTATTAATCTTGCATCATCATATAACATGCCATCTAGAAATAGAGATATGCCAATATCAAACTGTCGTGTAGCATGTACATGCATAATTGTAGTTTAAATTTATAATGTGTTATAATTAATATACAAAGCGAATTTTATAAAAGTTATAAAATTTAAATGGGGATTTAAATTTGATAAAAGTTTATAATTTTTGAAAATTGTTTTTTCAAAATTAATAAAGAGAATTTTTGAAAAAATAACGAAAAATCCATTTTCCAAAAACTAAGTGGGAGGATCATTTATGTTGAAATGTTCCCAAGGTCCTCAACGTAAACTTGATCGTGGTACGAGGAATGATTTAGAGCTGCCCTAATGATCCTTTCTTCAGTGGGATAAACTTAAGAATCGTAACGCTTTGAGTAATCATGTTACTTAAGAAGCTAAAGATTGTAAATGAAGTGGTGAGGTAGGATCATTGCTAGACGAACTGTTAGTTCATGGCAACCTTTAAAGATGATGCGTTGGTTAAATGGTTAGACCGAAGCACATTGGAATCTCTCATAGGGGCTAGTTAATGGGGTTAAGGTGACCAAAATCATTGATGATTGGTTAAGCTAGATGTATTGACATCTTGAGAAGCGTTAACCAAATGAGAAGAGTCTCGATGCCAGATGAGGTAGCTTGGACGTTGTCCTTAGATGAGTTGTTGATCGTAACATCATGAAAGAAATATTTTTATTGGATTTTTAAATATTTAAGTATTTGCATCATGTATCATACTTTCCTAAATAATTGAGAATTTATTTACACCGCTTTATTTATTCTTTTCAGCAATCATGTCACTATCCTCACTCTCAACTATCTTAAATGCGAACAAACTTACTGGTGCGAATTATGTGGATTGAAAACGTAATCTTGATATCGTGTTGGCAGTAGAAAAGTACAAGTACATGCTCACCACCCCTTGTCCCATTGAGCCTATTGCTGAATCGACTCAAGAGAAAAATGATGCTTATGCTTCTTGGCTGCGTTCTGATGAGATTTCCAGGTGTCACATCTTGGATTCTGTTAGTAATATGTTGCAACAACAACATCAGAACATGAAAATTGTCGTTGATATGATGTTGAACATCACCAAAATGTTCAGAGATCAGGGTCGTCAAGCCAAACAGGCTGCTGTGTGAAAATTCATGAACTACAAGATGAAGCCTGGAAGTCCTGTCAGAGAACATACGATGCTGAAATTAGTTATCTAAATGAGATGGGGATCATGGGTGCTGAGGTAGATGGCGAGACACAAATTGATATGATCATTGAGAATCTACTTGACACTTTTGAGAATTTCAAACTTAATTGTTTGATGAATAAGTTGAGGTACTCACTTCCTGAGCTGATGAAGGAACTCCAAGCTACTGAGACCCTATTTTTGAAGGGCAAGAGAAAGACTGGAGAGGTAAACTTTACTGAAAGTAAGTCTTCCACCTCTAGCGCTAAAAAGAAACACAAGAGAGGTCCGAAGAAGACTAAGAAGTAGAACTCAAAAGTTATGAAAGGTAAACGCACTGTAAAAGTGGACAAGTCAAAAGACAAGTGCCATCATTATGGAGCAGCTGGCCATTGGAAACGCAACTGCCCAGACTATCTCAAAGAGTTAAGATCTAAAGGTATAATACTTGTTATTAAGCCCTGTTATGTGGATGATTATACTTTTTCATAGATTGTAGACTCTGCAGCCATTAACCATATATTATTCCCTGCAAGGGTTCAAGGAAATCAAAAGGCTTGACGAGGGTGAGTTCAGCTTCCATTGGGGAAATAGAGCACTCGTATCGACAATATCTGTTGCAACTATTAAATTTTCATTCGATAATAGTTTTATGATTTTACGTGATATTTATTATATCCTGGTTTATGGGAAGAACCTTATTTCAGTAGCTAGTTATATTGAGCAATGATTCAATTTAAATTTCATTGATAAATATATTGGTTTTTTAGAAATGTTTGCTTAACTACAACTGCACGTTTGATAAATAAGCTATTAACATAAAAGCAACAGTTTCAATGATATGTGACACTAAAGTAAATACTGATTTACAAAGAGATAGTAAAAGGTTGAAGTCTGACTCAACCGATCTAACCTATTTGGGGCACTAACGTCTTAGCCACATCAGCCTATACAAGATTAAAAGACTTACAAGAGATGGTCCATTGCAAAATTTAAGTGTGGGATCACTACCCACGTGTGAATCCTATATAGAAGACAAAATGACCAAGAGACCCTTTTAAGTGAAGGGTGAAAGAGTCACTCAATACCTCGAACTCATACATAGTGATGTATGTGGGCCACTGAATATCTAAGTAAGAGGACGTTATGAATACTTTGTAACCTTCACTTGACTACTCATGTTTTGAACATGTTTATCTAATGCACCAAAAGTCTGAAACTTTTAAAAAGTTCAAAGAGTACAAGGCTATGGTCGAAAAACAATTAGAGAAACAATTCAAAACGCCACGATATGATCATGGTGGAGAGTACTTGCTAGGAGAGTTCAAATACTTTCTTAAGGAAGAAGTTATTAGTTCTCAACTTAAAGCACCTGGCAGTTTAGAATAGAATGGTGTGTTAGAGAGAAGGAATCAAACTCTGTTGAATATGGGTTAGATCCATCATGAGTTACTCACCCTCCCAGATTCATTCTGGGGATATGCCTTGGAAACAGCAACATACATTCTTAACTAAGTTCCATCAAAGACGGTGCCTGATATGCCATATGAAAGATGGAATGGATGAAAGTCGTCCATAAATCACCTTAGAATATGGGGGTGCCCATCACATGTTCTGAAACTAAAGACATGCAAGATGACCAGTTGATTAGAATTATGCATGTTTGTAGGATATCCAAAAGGAACGAAGGGGTATGTCTTTTATAGTGCGACTGAAAAGAAAACATTCGTTAGCATGAATGCACATTTTCTTGAAGAAGACTATATAAGAAGTGTGAAGCCGAGAAACGCTATTGTGCTAGAGGAATTATTGAGTGTGAGGACACTGAATCCCCACTCAGGAACTGTTTCTGATTCAATAATTGAAGAACCATAATATGATCCAGAACATATGGAGCCTCGACATAGTGGGAAGGTTGTGAGACAATCTGATAGGTACATGTCTTATGGAGATGCCTTAACAACAGTCTCAAATAATGATCATGATGAACCTGTCTGCTACTCACAAGACATGGGTCCTAAAGTAAATCTATGGCAAGAAGCCAAGAACGTTGAGATACAATTAATGTACACGAACAAAGTCTGGAAAATTATAGATCCTCTTGAAGGGGTAAAGCCTATAGGGTGTAAATGGATTTATAAGAAAAAGAGAGTCCCAGATGAGAATGTGGAGACATTCAAAGATATGCTAGTAGCTAATGGCTATACCCAAAAGGAAGGTATTGGCTATGAGGATACCTTCTCGCTGGTGGCCATGCTTAAATCCATTCGAATCCTCTTGTCCATTACTACTGTCCTTGATTATGAAATCTTGTAGATATATGTCAAGACTGCTTTTCTAAATGACAATCTTGAAGAGCACATTTATATGGCTCAACTAGACGGGTTCATTGAGAAAGGCCATGAGGGTAAGGTTTGCGAACTGCTAAAATATATTTATGGACTTCAGTAAGCGTTCTAATCGTCAAATATTAGATTCGACAAAACTGTCAAGAACTTCAGTTTTTAGCAGTTAGTGAACGAACCCTGTCTATAAGCTGATACACAAAGGGAATGTGATTTTTCTAGTTTTGTATGTGGATGATATTCTGCTCATTGGGAATGATATAGGAAAATTATCTGATGTAGGAAAACTATCTAATGTCAAGATTTGGCTTGCAAAGATATTTGATATGAAGGATCTTGGAGAAGTTGCCTTTGTTCTAGGTATTCAGATCTTTCAGGATCGGAAGAACAAAAAATTAGTACTATCTCAAGCATCTTATATTGATAAGGTGATGGATCACTTTAGTATACGAAACTTCAAGAATGGATATCTTCCTTTCAGGCATGCAGTCAGTCTCTCCAAGAAGCAGTCTCTCAAGACTCCTCAAGAAGAAGAAGACATGAAAAAGATTCCCTATGCCTCAGCCGTAGGAAGTCTCATGTATGCGATGTTTTGCACTAGGCCAGACATTTGATACGAGGTGGATGTGATGAGTCATTTCCAATCTAATCCTGGACTCGAGCATTGAAATGTCGTCAAGCATATAGAATAAGGAACTACATGCTTGTGTATTCAGGTGCTGGCCTAAATATGACAGGGTATACTGATTCTGATTTTCAAGTAGACACGGATTCTAGGAGGTCCACTTTAGGATCGGTGTTCATCCTAAATGGTGGAGTAGTTGTATAAAGAAGTATCAAGCAACTTGCATTGCTGATTCTACCAGAATCTGAATATGTGACAGCTTGTAAAGAGGCTAAGAAGGCTGTATGCTTAGAAAATTCTTGAAGACTCGGGAATTTATTTGAGAAGTTGACACGCCCATGTCACTTTATTGCGATAACAGTGGCGCTCTAACGAATTTGAAGGAACCAAGGAGCCATAAAAGATCCAAACATATAAAGCGTAAGTATCACCTGATTAGAGAGATTGTTCAGCGTGGAGATGTTATAGTAATACACATATCAGTGGTCAACAACCTGGCAGATCCATGCACGAAGAATTTAAGTGTAAAGTCTTTGATGGTCATCTGGAGGACATGGGGATACAAGATTGTACAAGCCTACTATAGTCCAAGTGAGAGATTATTGGAATTATGTCCATAAAGCAGGGTGTAATAACTATTTATCATCATTTAGTTATTTCTCTAACATTTTGTATTATTGAATTTAATGCATTAATGAAAGTTTTACTATTAATTAAAGTGTATTTATAATTTTCTCAAGTCTTGGAACTATTGTCAACGTAAGAAGAGTAAAGACAGTGAGGACTTCCAGACAAACTCTTCTGAAATAGTTTAGAATGTTGTTCGTAGTCTTATGATCAACTGGGCAATCCAATCTGATTACGAATGTAAGGTTGAACGAAAGGATGCCGGTCTTGGGGCATGTGAGTGAAGACTCTAATAGTTGACATAAACATGTTGTGGAACATGTTGAATAGACCAGTAACAAATTAGTTTAGAGCAAAACTATTTATCTAGCTCTAGTTCTAATTGTTACACCTATAATGGTATTTTTATAATTATCTTAATCTTGATGTGAATACGAAAGTTGATTTAATTAGTTACAATATTTGATATGCCAAAAGAGTGAGTTTGAATTGTCAGACAATACCTCGACTATTGAGCTCGTGATTCAACTATGTTGGAGTTGCGTGATTCAACTATGTTGGAGTTGAGTGATTCACAGATATGAAAATTTGTGACGACATTGCAAATGCAATAATATCATCTTATGCTTTATTAATGAGTGTGTGAATTAATAAACTTGACCAAGTATTCGCTGAAATGAATTATTGAATAAACTATGGTGAACTGTATAAGACAATTCACTGTTGTATTTTTCTTATTCACAGTCAATAAATGAGTTAAGGAAATAATAACTAGAGGGGTAAAATGATAATTTTATATCTCATTCTTGTTACTGATATTCACGAAGGGTAATTTGTCAAAATATTCTGTGGACCGTGAAATAAAAGAATTTATTTACACCAACAGAAAATGTAGCGGGCATAAATCAAGAGTTGATTCGACATTGGACCTATAGTGGAGTCGTACGATGTCAGGATGAAATATATCAGGAATTTATAGAGATAAATTTGCTGAGTATTTGAGTCCTATAATTTCATTCATGTGGGTCCATACGGTCTCAGGAGTATCTTATAAGGACAAGAATGAAAAACAACACTAGTTGGACCAAAAACGTATTTTAGATTAAGGTATATTTTCTGAACCCATATGTGATGGGTATTGTCACTTAATTAGTGAAGAGTAAGTAATTATTGTTCGAATTAATTAATTAGTTATTTTTAATTATTGAATAATTAGTAAATAAAAAAATTATTTAATTAATTGATGGAGATCAATTTAATTTATCAATTTAGATTGATGAATTTGGATACAACATTGATTCTAGAGAGATATGCAATTTTCGGCAATAGAATATATTAGGAGGTGAATTTTAGGTAATTTAACATATACGAGTATACGTGCAAATTTTGTAATTATTATATAAGGGATGGAAATATGGTTCCATTTCTAACCCTAACACAGTGTGTGATTACATAGAGTAAAGAAAACACAGTTTCTCTCCCTCCCCTAGTTGTCGCCGAAATAAACATAGGAGAAGAAGAAATCTGATTTCTCTTCTCTGGTTATTTTGAGAGCCCACACTCAATTTTTGATCAACAACTTATTGAGATATACTTTTACTTCCTACGAGTGATTGTTGGTGTGAATGTTGATTCAAGTTCTACGAAAAATGAAAACACAAAGACAATCAATAGGATTCCACCAAGCCAGAAATTCTCTGATACAACATAAGGTATAAATAGTTTTTACCTCTATTGAATACATTTAACTAAGTATGCATAACCGTAAGTATGGTTTTAGTATTTAATATGATTAAATGGTTGATGTGAAAAACGTTTTTATTTTCTGCCCACGGATCATTTGTATTGATTTTTCCTCAAATTTTAAAACCCGATCCAACAACTATGTTGTTTTTATTGATGATTTCTCTAGGTATTCCTGGATTTTTCTGATTTCTAAAAAATATGAAGTTCTAAGTACTTTCAAAAGACTTAAACCTTTAATTGAAAACATGTTCTCTAATAAAATCAAAAACTTTAGGTCTGATTGGGGGGGGGGGGGTCNNNNGGGGGGGGGTCTCCTTTCAAACTTATCTTAATGACTATGGTATTCTTCATCAGAAGTCTTGTCCCTATATCCTTCAGCAAAATGGAGTAGCTAAGCGAAAACATAGGAACATTGTTGAAACTGGTCTTACTCTTCTACATCATGCTTCTATTCCTCCTATTTTCTAGAATTTTGTTTTCAACACTGCTGTCTATTTGACAAATATGATGCCAAGTTCTATCACTAAAAATGTTTCTCCTTATGAATGCTTATTTGGAAAGATGCCTGACTATAATATGTTTAAGGTTTTTGGTTGTTATTGTTATCCTACCCTTAGACCATATATTCAAAATAAGTTTAGCCCAAAATCAATTCAATGTATATTTTTGGGTTATGCTTTAGATTATAAAGGCTATTTATGTTATGATAGGCTCAATAATAAGTTTTATATCTCTAGAAATGTTCAATTTGATGAACTTCATTTTCCTTACGCTTCTAACTTTAGTGACAAGGATATGAAATAGTTAAAATTCTGCTACTACTGCTTCCAGCACCAGTTATCCTTCCATTTCGACTCTTGTTCATTCTTTACCCTATAAGAAAGGTACCATTGTTTCTCCTTTAGTTAGTTCACCTAATGTCTTTTCTCGTAATAAAAATTATGTTGTTGTTTGTGATACCTTACATGCTGATTTATCTTCTAGTACTATACTTTGAACAATTTAGATGATTTTGTTGAGTGCACTGAGCACACTAGTATTAAATTCTACTGCTATTCTCGCCCCTAATACTATTATTTTACATGATTCTATAAGCCTAATGCTAGTTTACCTCCTGCTAAATGCTCAGCTAGTTCACCATCGGTTCCTACTACTACCATTTTAGACAGTGATGCTGCTACTCTTTCTATTTTACCTGATAATTCTAATGCTTTGTTTCTTGATTTGCCTGTTTCTTCTATTCCTTCTCTGTCTCACACTACTAGTCATTCTAGGCATCCTATGCAAACTCATTCCAAGTCTAGAATTTCTAAAAGAAGCCTTTTTAGCCTCTGATTGCTCTAATAACTCCTCTATTGAACCTACTTCTTTTAGTTCAGCCATTAAAAGTCATGAGTGGACTTAGACAATGGTAGAAGATTTCAATGCTCTAACTTCTCAAAATACATGGACCCTAGCTCCTTTACCATCAAATAAAAATGTTGTAGGTTGCAAGTGAGTTTCTAAATAAAGTCAAGCTTGTAGCCAAAGGCTTTCATCAACAGGAAATGTTAGATTATAATGAGACTTTCAGCCCAATTATTAAAAGACCTACTATTATGATTTTCTTATCCTTAACTTCTTCTTATAATTGGACCTTAAGACAACTGGATGTTGAAAATGCCTTTTTACATGGTTTTTTATCTGAAGAAGTGTATATGGCTCAACCCCAAAGCTTTATAGATAAAGACTTTCCTAACGATGTTTGTAAGCTAAATAAGTTTTTTTATGGTTTAAAACAGGCTCCTAGGGCCTGGTTTGAGAAATTTACTACACATATGTTGTCTATTGAATTCGTTGCTTCTTAGGCCGATACTTCTCTTTTCATTCATGCTACCTCCAACACTCTTACTTACATATTGTTATATGTTGATGACATAATTATCAGTGTTACTTCTTCTGATTATATTAATAAGATTGTGAATAATTTGTAGCATACCTTCGATATGACTGATCTAGAAGATCTAAAATATTTCTTAGGTCTAGAGATACATAGAAATTTGAGTGGAGTATTTGTTAATAAACAAAAGTATGCTAAAAGTTTAACTTTAAAGGCTATCATGTTGAATGCTAAACCTTGCATATCTCCTTGTTCTTCTAAGTCTCCTCTGTATAGTGACACTGGTTCTCCTTTGTTTGATGTTAGTCTTTACTGGACTTTAGTTAGATCTCTTCAATATCTAACTTTTACTAGACCTGATATTAACTTTTCTATTAGTAAAGTTTGTGAATACATGCATTCGCCTACTACATATCGTTTTGCAAATGTTAAACGTATTATAAGATATCTCATTAGCACTTTAGATCATGGCCTTCTTTAAAACAAGGATCCCTTTATTTGCAGGTCTTTAATGATGCAGAATTGAACTGGTTGCATCAGATTCTATGTGATTTTCATGTCTACCAGTCTCGTGCTCCTATCTTTTATTTTAACAACATGTCTGCCATTTCTCTGGCTTCAAACCCTGTTCTTCATGCTCGCACAAAACATGTTAAAATAGATTTTCATTTTGTGCATGAGAGAGTTATGAAAAAAGATCTTCTTGTTAAGCATGTTGCTAGTTCTCACCAACTGACTGACTTGTTTATAAAACCTTTAGCCACCCCTTAGTTTCATGTTTTAAGAAACAAGCTTATCCACAAGCCGTGCATAAGTTTAAGGGGGGATGTTAAATGATACGTTTTTAGTTAGTTTCTTTAGTTAGGTTGTTAAGGCCTTAGTGGTCTTTTTCCTCTTCTTTCAGTTTATTCCTAACTATTGTATTTAACTCTCTCTTAGGTTTGGTTTAGAATTAATAAAAAAAGCATTTCTTGTTTCTCTTTTGCTTCGTCACTTTCCTTCTTCTTTCATCTTCCTTTCTCTATAATCGACCGGTGCTTCTTCTTCTATCTTTTCTTGTTTTTCTACACATTGTCTGCAAAAAAAGTTTCATATGATAATTTCTCATACATAAAATATCATGTAGAGAGTAAACATCTATATGAATAAAAATTATGACACAAATATTAAAGCCTTTAATTCTTTTTTAATATTCTCACAAGAGGATTTTCTAGATCTTTTTTTCCGTGACACTTGTTTGAACACTATCAGTGAACATTTCTTTTTTATTTGATTAGCAATGATGAAAGAAAAGAAATAATGGTAATTATTAAATTAAGTAGTCCAAAATAGAAAAGGGTATACCTATACCAAAAAAATATTTTTACTTCGAGATTTTATCATTTTTTTGTGTGGCGCTCAGTTTAACTAACCACCGTCTGTAAATGTTATTTTTTATTTGAATAACAATGATTAAAGAAAAGAAAACAATGATAATTAGTAGACAATGTAATAAAAAATGGTATACTTATGCCAATTATACATTTATGTATGCATATATATATTATTTTATGAAGTTAAACATTTACATAGGTTAATTTATTTAAATATAAAAGATTTAATATTTATTTATAATAACATAATTATATTATAAAAATGATGTTGTATAGAAGGTGATATCACCCTCTATTGGACAAGGTTGCGGCCTTGTAGCTGCAGCCTCGTCCTTCTCTCCTTTTTTTCTTTTTTTTTTTCTTTTTTTGTTATTTTTTGTCTTGTTTCTTTCTTTTTGTTGTTTTGTTTTTTTGTTTTACTATAGTTTTTTTTAATTTTCTTTTATTAATAGATGTTGTCATTTATTTCCATTTATATTTTTAAGTATCTTCGTCACATATTTCACATACCCTTTCTTTCTTTTACTCTAAATATTCTCATCAAATTTATCAATCATTTTTATCATCTTTAACTTGTCTTTCCATTATTTTCTTTTCTCTTTATAGTTATTATTTCTTCTTATTTCTATTTTATGTATGTACCATTGTTATGTTGTCATATCTTATGATGTGATTCTTATCTCATTCTCTTATCACTAGAGGTAGTATTCATATATGTGTAGATTACAATCTTAACAATTAGATTTAAATTTTATTAATTTCATTATTTAGTTTCACTAAAAAATTCGATGATGGACTTTAAGATTTTTGGGATACTAAATTTCTCGAACTACTAATGTAAGGAGTTATTTTTCAGGATTCTGAGAATAACTCCAATAATATTTTGATTTAAAAAACACCTTTCAATGGACTTTATACTACCCATTAGATGTCATTTATTTTGATTTATTTTTTGATACAAAAATATACTTAATGGGTCATTCAAAAAATAATTTGTTCTCACTTTTATTTATTTATTTATTTTAAGTAATTTTGATAACGTTTGATTGAATTTGGTAATCATTTTAATAATAAGCGTTGTGGGGTGCTAATACATTCTCTACACACAAATGACTCTCGAACCAACTTTGAGTTTTCGTAGACTAATTTTTTAAAACAATTGGTTGACCAATCACGCCTTAAAATGATTGGTCATCACCAATCACCGCTCCGTTTTGCATGCACGTTATGACAGCATGGCGACTCCACCAGGGATACAATCGATCAAACTATTTTAGATCGATATAAAGAGTCAAGCCAAAATTTTATCATATGCTATCCTTTTTGTGTGGCTCTTTGTTTATTTATTTGATTCATTATTTTTCTTATTCATGCTTATAGTTGTATGTAGTTTATTTTTATGGTGTATATTTCTTTGCATAATTTCTAATTTTGCACACATGCACTAGCCCCTTAACTGGGTTTTTCTTTTAGGATTAATTAGAATGAGTAGTAGAATGCCTTCGTAGAATTACAGTTCCTGTGCAGGCTCATGAAAGTTCTCACTTAGGTCGACCTTTTCGGGATATCATTTTAGGGGGTCCTGTTACTCTGTTTGGATAACACTGTGGATTGCCTGAGAGCCTTGGTAAGAGATTTAGACCCTAAATAATTTCAATTATTAAAATAATTAGCCACTTCAATTACTATAATGTATAATCTTTAGTAAATCGTAATTTGGAACCCTTGCTCGAATTTAGATTTCTTCCTATGTGACCCTAGTCTATTTGTTGTATAAAAGAAACTACGGACCAGCATATACGAATAACCAAAGAAAATAAAAAGGTTGAGCCCATTTGAAGTGTCACTGAAAATATAAAATAGAATTGATGATATCTTTAGTAAACTTAATTTGGAACCCTCGCTGGAATTCAGATTTCTTCCTATGTGACCTCAGTCTATTTGTTGTATAAAAGAAACTACGAACCAGCATATACGAATATCAAAGAAAATAAAAAAGTTGAGTCCATTTGAAGTGTTGAAAATCTAAAATAAAATTGATGATATCTAGATAAGTTTTTCATTTTAAATATAATTTTGTCACAAGTTTTTGAAAACATCAAATATAGCACTTTTAGAAAATATTTATTAATTCTATCAATTGATTTAAATTTAATAGTGTTTCTATTTTTGTAGTTACCAATCTCTCTCTCTCATTCTCTCTCTCTGGAATTCCATAATTATCTAACTGTTATCATTTATCTCTCTAAATGAAGATAAATGATAACGGCAAAACTTTGGCACCGCTAAGTGTTTTACGTATAGCGGCGGTTCTGAAGACATTTTGCAGCGGTTATAAAACCTCTATTAAATAATCTTTAAATCTATTATTTTTCCTTTTCACCCAAACACGCGTGAAATGTTTTACTTGTATCGGCGGTTTTTAAGACATTTTGTGGTGGTTTTAAAACCGCTGCTAAATAACCTTGAAATCCCTAATTTTTCCTTTCACCCAGACCCGTGATTTCCCTCTCTCTCTACAACAGGCGACATGACCTCCGCTGTGATTTTCTGCCATCAGCTCCTCCACCGCAAGCTCCCCCACCACGAGCTCCTCCACGATCTACAGGTACCATCTCGATTCTCACCTCTCTCTACAATCTCCCTCTCCCTTTCTCTGCAATAAGCTTTTATGTTGATAAATTGAAAAAATCTCAGCTTTGGGTTTTAGAGAGTTGGAAATGGTGTTTGCTGATAACTGTGATATTATGTGGACTGTTAGTCACCAATTGGTTTATGCATATCATAGTGTTTTTTTTTATAGAAATGAACTTTCTTCTAAGAAAAAAAGTGCTGTATTTTGTTCATGGGTTGAAGAAGAGTGTCCAATTTACCATTTGGTTAAGTGTGCTATCAACAAACAACATAAACATAGAAGGATTAGGATAGGTACTATTTGATGAGTGTTATTTTGATTGGGATGAAGAGGAAGTAAGTAAGGTATTTTGATAAATAGAATGATTGAATTATGATGATATTGGTAATGTTCCACATGCAGGTAAAATGTTAGCTGATGTGCTTGTACCACTAGACATTAACTAACCAGAAAAGTTGGTATTGGAAAAGAACATGACTACTGATTAGTAGAATGAGAGGAAGAATATGATGATTGAGAACGTAAAGTATAAAATAGGAACTCAAACTCATTTAAAGAAACACTCTATGATGATTACTCTTGGTTGTGTGATATTGAAAGTTTAGCGATTGATGAGGGTGAGGAAAACATGAGCAACATAAGGTTTTTAATAACAAATAATTTGATCTATGACAGTAAGGAATTTCATAGGGTGATTTATAATCAAGTATGGATGTGGGCAGTCTGCTTATGAGTCAAATAATGATGCCAAGACTCTTGCTAGTACTTTAGAGGTAGTTGTCATTGAGATTACACCAATCAACGGAAGGCAATGCTTGATTCCCCCACTTGCAAATTTTAATACCAAATTTCCAAAGAAAATAAAAGTAAGATCATACTCACAGATACTACCCTGTGTGTATACTCTTTGCACTATGAAAAGTTGTTAATATTAATTCATTATACATAGTTATGTTATCTAAAATTCTCAACATGTTGATTGGTGCTTTTGGTTCATTTATGCCAAAGTTAGAATATGGTTAGTTTGTTTATTGTAATCTAATTATGAATATAGTTAATTTTTTATTGTAAATTTCCTAATTTTTTGTTTATTTAATTTAATAGTCAAATAGTTAGAATATGGGTAGCTAATTTAATAGAATAGTTAGAATATGGGTAACTAATTTGTTTAGTTAATTGTTTATTGTAATTTTCCTAATTTTTAGTTTATTTAATTCTTGTAGTGATTGCAACTTGTTTGTCTCTGTTCTGTACCTCAATTTGTGCCTCTGATTTCATTGTGAGTTTGATTTTTATTGTATTGAACTATCTATTATAATGTGTGCAGATTGATTTTAATATGGATAAAAGTTGGATTAAAAAATCTCGAGTTAGTCAAGATTACCTTAATGGAGTTGATGAGTTTCTTAATTTTTCTTTTGAAAGAGTTTCTGTAGAGGGTAAGATTTTGTGTCCATGTAAACATTGTGTGAATACGCTGAGGATGAATAGGGAGAGTGTGCATGGGAACTTCTGGCAACCCAAACATAAGAGAGAAAAATATCACACCCAGAGATGCATTTTCTAAAATTATGGTCCAAAACAAAATGGACGAGTCCGTGGAATGGGACTAGGTCCAACTCCCACCAGTGTATTTGGATCGGAGAGCAGCCGTCAGTTTTCTGAACAGGCATTCGTTCCACTTGCGCAACATAAGAGAGTTATCTTACAGCTCCATGAACTTCAAAATGGTCAAGTTAACTTCAATCCTAAACGGCGTACCTTATGAAAATGATGCAAGCACAAAATCCTTCATTCTCATTCCCTGACAGTGAACATGTAAGATTTCTAAGGAATACATACTTTATGTAATTATAAATTATGTTTATTCCAATACTAATACTAATTTTGTTCATTTGTATGTGTTTATAGAATTCTAGAGATCCTCTCTCAACTTCATGATCGCATAAAGTTCAGCGAGGATGAAAAATACTATTTTTGCTTAAGTTTGAACTTATATAGCTTTGTCTTTAGAATTTATGAATGTTTTAATTAATTGATTCTGAATCTTTAAATATTTGTGAATGTTTGAATTCGTGAATGTTTAAAATACAATAATTTAAGAATATTTGAATTGATAGACTCTGAACTGTTAAAATTTTTGTATTGATAGATTCTGGAATCTGTGATATAGGATGTTTTATGAAACAAGTGTTTTTGAAAATTATGAGATATTTAAAAAGCAGAAAAAATTTGGCCAAAATTTCAATTTATAGCGGCGGTTTTAGAGGATATAGAGGCGGTTCAAAACCGCCGAAAAGAATTTTTTATTCTGTTTCCTAGGCTTTTACGGCAGTTTGAAACCGTCAGTAATTACAAAAAACAGTCGAAAAACCCAAAAATTTTCTCCAATTTCTGGGAATTTGGCGGCAGTTTTAACCGTCGGTAAAGTTAATTTACCGATGGTTTAAAACTGTCGTGAAAGAGAAATAAAACCACCGGCACAACCCCCCTTTGCCGGTGGTCCTTCCACGGTTGGAAAAATCATCGCCAAAAAACTTTGCGGATGTGGATAAGGCGGCGGTTTTTGAACCGCTGCAAAATGTTTTGGCGACCAAAATCAACGCTAGTAACAATTTTTCTTGTAGTGCTCTCTCTCCGTCTAACTCTTATTATGGTTATATATATGTAATACTATATTTACATATATGTATATATGTATTATATTATATATCTATATACTGTTTATACATATTATACTTACATGTATATATGTGTATAATATTTTATGTATATATGTATTATATATATATATATGTGTGTGTGTGTGTGTGTGTGAAGGAGAGAGAGAGAATAAATTAGAGAGAGGGAGAGATAAGGAGATAGAGATTAAATTTTACCTAATTAATCAGAGAGAGAGAGTATAATTAATAGTTTTATATTATTGATTTATTTATTATATGTTAATAAAGGGTATAATAGATAATTTTTTAATTTTTATTGTGAGTGCATTCACAATGACTATTTTCGATGATTAGAAAACTAATTGTCTATTTTGTATTAAGATACTAAAAGGTTGCTAAATCTGTATAAAGCCCAATCTAAAATCACTCATCGATACTCAATGTGTATTAGGTATTTTGCATACCCTACCCATATATAATGAATAAAGTCTTACCCACCCAATTATTACTGTAAAAGATTCGATATGGGGAACCGTTTACGAACGAATAATAAAGACAAATATCTAGAGAGAGAATGAGAGAAGAAAGACACAAGGATATACGTGGAAAACCTTTAAAGGAGAGAAAAACCTCGGGAAGATTTTTGATGTTTTATTGTATGTTCGATTATACATCGTTGTATCAGTCTCAGTCTCCCCCTATGTTGTTACATATGCATCTATTTAAAGGCCTTTACAGAATCTGATAATATATATTTAATAACAAAATAATCACTAATATGTGGAGAATATCCCTGTATCTATGGAATTATCGCTAGATATTGGGGAGACATACCCGTATTTGGGGAGATACAACTTCATTCATGGGATAGCTGAATATCCCCTCATGTATATTAGCCTTAATTATCAGATTAAATATGTCTGTTGGATGATGTCTACGGTCTTGATTAGCTTCTCCTTGGATTACCACGTTGACAAGTCATGTACTTTCATCTGATTGATCTCATTTTCATAACCACTTAATTGATCCTACGATTTTTGCTCTATCTCCTCTTTGATGGAGTCTTCGGTCTGGATCTTGCAACGTGCCATGTGAGATTTTTGCTTTGTATTGACCCTCATTATACTCAAGATAATTTTATTTGTTGAGGTGTAATTTTTTATCTTTTCTTATTCTAACATTATGTCTGCCCGTTTTTGTTCTCTCGTGCTTCTTGAAGACATGACCGTTTCTGTTCTCTCGATCATTTGCTGCCAGTGGTGGTTTCTCATTTTCTTTCTGTCTTATGTTCTTCTATTCCTGTTTACAAATGCTTTGCGGTTGCTGAGCAACTTTTTGACAGTTTATCGATGATGATTACTTCTCTTTCATTTTCTATTATGTTTTTCCGCTCCTTTCACTACGGACTCATTGTTAGAGTTTTTCCCGTTTCTTCATTTTTCATTTTTCTTCTGTTATACGTTAAGATTTGTAATAATAATGATGTACAAGAATAAGAACATAATAATTTATTGAAATGAGTAAGGAGCGAGTGTACCATTTCATAATTGCATCGTAGGAGTTTGAGTTTGACGTTCCGTATATATTGGTGATGAGTGTGTTTCACACTCATATTTTAGATAATCTTAACTTTAATTTTATTGGTTCTTTGAGTTTTATCTTTTGATTTATGTTTATTTTTGTTTTTATCTTGTAGGTTAGATATTTAAATGCATTTGGGTTGATTTTGAAAGATTTGGAAGGCAAAAATGCAGATGAAATGAGAAAAAGGTGGATCTGGGCAGAATGACCAGCGTCATGATGCTGGCTTCCACCGCCGCAACGCTGGCAGCAACCACAAGAAGCAGTTAGCCAGCGTCGTGGTGCAAACTTCCTAGCGTCGTGACGCTGGCGTGTGACAGATTGTCCAGCATTGCAACGTTTGCCCCCACCGTCGTGACGCTGGTGTGATTTTAGATTTTTTATGCAATTTTTCACTCCAATCCATTCCTTGATGAACCATAGTGTATAAATATAATATCTAGAGGACTCTTTGGACCTGAGAGGCAAAGGAGAAAGTTTTTGAGAGAGGAAACAAAGACGGATCCAACCGGGAGACGGATCTCAACTTCAATTCATTCTCAAATCTAGTTTTTCTTCTCTTTTACTCTATGTTCATGAATATTATTAGGATATCTTCTTATTCTAGTATGTTCTAAATTTTTTACCTAAGGCTACGACGTAGCCAAACCATGATTGTTCATAAATTTTGATTTTCAATTCAATCGATGTTTATTCAGTACTATTCATAGTAGTCAATTCCATTTCGGTGGTCGTTTTGGTTTATAAAAAAATAGAACGTTTTGGATATCTCGGTGTTCCGGTATTCCATTTTGGAAAAATATTTCGGACATATAAAAATAATATTATAAAATTTATAATATAACAAAAAGTGAATCATGTCTTACAAAAACAAGATACACATGATTCTCATTACAAACTTATTTATTTTGAGCACTCATAGTTTATTTCAAATATTTCAATTTATTTAAAAGCATGAGCATAATCTTTCACGTGAAAAAATAATAAATTTATACGCAAGTAACGTAATTAATCTAAAGAAATCACTCATTTAATCTAAAAATCTTCCATTTACTTAAATTTATAATATAAACAAATCATACATTTAATCTAAACAAGTTACTTATTCTAAAAAATAATTATAGAAATAAATTTAACCAATTATAGAATAAAAAACAGCTCTATTAAATTATGAAATTATTATTGAACAAAAATGAAGTAAAAATATAGAATGCAAATGATGGGATTCGAACCTGAGAGGGGAAAGTTTGATTCTAAAACCCATAACCACCTTAGCTGTTGCATTATTATTATTGTAAATTATTGCTTCCATTTATATTTAGTATAGTTTTACAAATAAGAGCATGTTTCGGTCTGTTTGCCATTTCGCCAATTCCAGGTGAAATGGGCATATCCCGACTGGAATGTTCCATTTCAGCCAGAATTGACCGAATTTTGGATGGAATTTAACCAGCCCCTAATCCGTTCCATTCCCGTCTCGGAACTGGAACATTCTGGCCATTCCGCCCGGAACATAACGGAATTGACAACTATGGAATTATTGAGTGTTATAATCCATTCTTAATGCTTGTGATCGTCTGACCAACTATTTCATGATTTTAGATTTAATTGTGAGACTGAGAAGTGACTATTTGATCTTTGTTCATAACACCATTAGAATTTCATAAGTCAGAGATAATTATGGATCTAGTGTACTAAATATAATTTCATGTGCTTAATGAGTTTCAACTTATTGAATCTGGACAGAGATGTGAGATTAGTTTTTTTGATTCATTGTTATAGATGTTTGAGAATGATTGATAATTACTTTAGAAAAATTTGCTGTCAATAATTTGATAAACATTGACCGATTGAGCTTTAGAATTTTGAGCATGTTTCGTTTGGTGAAATCAGAATCCCTGATCATTTATCTAGTCAAATTTGAATTATTTTTCTTTATCAAATCTTTATCATTTTAGTTTAATTAAAACTCTCAATTTTTCATCGTTCTCAATTAGAATTAAGATATACTTAATAAATAATTAATATCAATCAATAATGTGAACGATACTCTATTTTAATAGAAATTTATTACTTGACGATGATAGTGTACACTTACACTATAGAAAAATTGTAAAAAAATTTTGGCGCCATTGCCCGGGAATGATTTTGTTTATTAATATTGGAGTTACATATCCTTAATTTTAATTTTAGTCTTGATTATGCTATGCTAGGGGTCAATGAGGCAGTGTCTGCTATTCAACACCCTGTTATTAATACTAATAATTTTGAGATTAAGCCGGCTATCATTCACATGCTGCAAGAAAATCAGCTCAGTGGCATGCCTAATGATGATCCAAATATTCACATAGCTACATTCAAGCACAACAATGTCACAACTGATGCAATTAGGCTGAGATTCTTCTCATTTTCACTTTGAGACAAGGTTAAGAGTTGGTTAAACTCTTTACCCGCTGGATCAATCACCACTTATAATTGACTTTCTGAGAAATTTTTGGCTAAATTCTTTCTACCATCTAAATTCTTTCATATCACTTCCTTTGTCCAAAATGATATGAAGTCTATTTATGAAGCTTGGGAGAGATTAAAAGAGATGTTGAGAGGATGCTCACTTTATGAACTCCATGTATGGCCACAAGTCCAAACTTTCTACAATGGTTTGGGACATTCAATGAGGACTCTAGTGGGTGCAGCAGCAGGAGGACCTTTAATGGGTAAAACACACGAGGAGGCATATGCTTTGCTTGAAGAAATGGTTGTTGATGCCTATCAATGGCCATTTGAGCGCCGTATCGAGATTCAAGAAAGATTCATGTAGTTCATGAATTCGATGCTCTTATCTCTTTTACTGCTCAAATATCTACATTGTCCAAGCAATTGAGCTCTTTCACCGCCAATGCTAGTGCTATTCATACTTCACGAGAAGTTTGTAATTTGTGCAATGAACCTCATCTTAGTACTGAATGTCAAGCCAGTAATCCTTTGCTCGTTCTCAGTCAGAACATGTTAATTTTGTTGAGAATTACAGCAGGCCAAATAAACCATTGTCCAACACTTACACCCAAGGGTGGTGAAATCACCCAAATTTCTCTTGGAAGAATAATCAGAATGTGATAAATACACTAGTTGCTACTCAGCCTCAATTTTCTTTAGAAGAAGCTATTACCCAGCTCACAGTCAATACTACTCAATTTATGACAAGAACAGATGCTACACTTCAGAGGCAAGAAACAAGTATTCAGAGTTAAGCTGCATCTATTTAGAATTTGGAGCTTCAAACTGGTCAAGTATTAGAAATATTCACTCAAAGACCACAAGGTTATCTATAGAGCAACACCGGGAGGAATCCAAAAGAACAAGTAAATGCCATTACTCTATGCAATGTAAAGGAGTTAGCAGAACCTGAGAAAGTCACTGTTGATGATTCTCAGCCAATTGAAGCAGAAGCTAAGACAATGGGAGATGATCTTGCTAAGAGCTCAGAAAAGAAGGAAGGAAAGCCTAAGTCTTCTCTTTTCCTCTTTGTTCATGAATATTATTAAGATATCTTCTTATCAAGTATGTTCTAAATTTCTTATCTAGGGCTACGACGTAACGAAACTATGATTGTTCATTAATTTTAATTTTCAATTCAATCAATGTTTATTTAGTATTATTTAGTGTTATAATCCATTTTCAATGCTTGTGATCATCTAGCCAACTATTGCATGATTTTAGATTTAATTCTAAGACTGCGAAGTGATGATTCAATTTGATCTTTGTTTATAACACCAATAGAATTTCATAAGTTAGAGATAATTATGGATCTAGTGTAATAATTATAATTTCCTGTATTTAATGAGTTCAACTTATTGAATCTTAATAGAGATGTGTGATTATTATTTTTGATTCATTGTTATCGATGCTTGAGAAAAATTGATAATTACTTTAGAGAAATTTGTTGTCAATTATTTGATAAACATTGATTGATTGAGTTTTAGAATTTTGAGCATGTTTGGTTTGGTGAAATAAGAATCCCTAGATCTTTTATCTATTCAAATTTGAATTATTTTTGTTTATCATATCTTTATCATTTTAGTTTAATTAAAACTCCCAATTTTTCATCATTCTCAATTAGAATTAAGGTCTAGTTAATTTTAATAATTAATATCAATCAATCTTGTGGACGATACTCTATTTTTATAAAAAAAATTATTATTTGAAAAAAAATTATTATTTGACGAGGATATTGTATACTTGCATTATAAAAAAAATCGTAACAAGTTTTTGGCGTCGTTGTCGGGGATTGATTTGTTTATAAATATTGAAGTTACATATCCTTAAGTTTACTTTGAGTCTTAACTTTTCTTATTTACAGTCATTTACTATTTTTAATTTTCAGGCATTTTCTAAGGTGTATGAGAAAATTTGGAAGCTTCTAAATAATCTCAAGAAACCATGGAAGACGCTAGAGAAAATCCTAAAATTGTGAACAACCAAAATAATTGAGCAATTCGGGATTATGCTTTGCTAGTGGTCAACGAGGTCATGTCTGCTATTCAACACCATATTATTAATGCCAACAATTTTGAGATTAAGCCGGCTATCATTCACATGGTGCAACCAAATCAGTTCAGCGGCATGCCTAATGATGATCCAAATATTCACATAGCCACTTTCCTCAAAATGTGAGACATTCAAGCACAACAATGTCTCAACTGATGCAATTAGGCTAAGATTATTCCCATTTTCACTTTGAGATAAGGCTAAGAGTTGGTTGAACTCTTTACCCACTAGATCAATCACCATTTGGAATGGGCTTTCTGAGAAATTTTTGGCTAAATTCTTCCCACCAGCTAAAACAGCTAAGATGAGGAACGAGATCACTTCCTTTGTCAAAAAGGATATGAAGTCTCTTATGAAGCTTGGGTGAGGTTTAAAGAGATGCTGAGAGGATGACCTTATCATGGATTCCCTGGTTGGCTACAAGTCCAAACTTTCTACAATGGTTTGAGAAATTCAACGAGGACACTAGTGGATGCAGCAACAAGAGGAACTTTAATGGGTAAAACACATGAGGAGGCTTATACTTTTCTTGAAGAAATGGCTACTAATGGCTATCAATGGCCAATTGAGCGTAACATACCGAGAAAGATTCATGGAATTCATGAAGTCGATGCTCTTACTACTCAAGTAGCTACACTGTCCAAGCAATTGAGCTCTTTTACTATCAATGCTAGTGCTATCCATGCTCCACGAGAAGTTTGTAATTTATGCAATGGACCTCATCTTATTACCAAATATCATGCCGGTAATCCTTTTGCTCCTTCTCAGTCAGAACATGTTAATTTTTTTAAGAATTACAGCAGGCTGAATAACCCATTGTCCAACACTTACAACCGAGGGTGGCGAAATCACCCAAATTTCTCTTGGAAGAATAGTCAGAATGTGATGAATACACATGTTGCTACTCAGCCTCAACACCCTAAATTTTCTTTAAAAGTTACTCTTACCCAGCTCACAGTCAATACCACTCAATTTATGGCAAGAACATATGCTACACTTCAGAGGCAAGAAACAAGTATTCAGAGTCAAGTTGCATCTACTCAGAATTTAGAGCTTCAAATTGGTGAAGTGTCAGAAATACTCACTCAAACAAAATAAGGTTATCTACCGAGCAACACTGAGAGGAATCCAAAAGAACAAGTAAACACCATTACTCTTCCCAGTGGCAAGGAGTTAGTAGAACCTCAGAAAGCCACTTTTGAAATTTCTTAGCCAATTGAAGCAAAAGCTGAGACAATGAGATATGATCTTTCCAAGAAATCAGAAAAGAAGGAAGACAAGCCTAAGTCAAAGATCTTTCCTGATAATCCTGCACCATATGTTCTACCTATTCATATCCTCAATGGTTCCAAAAGCAGAAATTGAACAAGCAGTTTTCTAAGTTTCTTGATGTGTTTAGGAAACTACATATAAATATCCCTTTTGCTAATGCTTTAGAACAAACGCTGAGCTATGTCAACTTCATGAAGGATATTCTTTCAAACAAGAGAAAGGTAGATGAGTATGAGATAGATGTACTCACTGAGAAGTGTAGTGCTATCTTGCAAAATAAATTACCTCTAGAGTTAAAGGACCTTGGGAGTTTTAATATTCCTTGCACCATTGAGAATTCATATTTTGAAAAGGGTTTATGTGATCTTGGGGCTGGTATCAATCTAATGTCGTATTCAGTTTACAGGAAGCTAGGTCTTAGAGAAGCTAAGCCGACGACAATATCTTTACAGTTAGCTGATTGGTCGATTATATATCCATTGGGGATTATTAAGGATGTTTTGTTAAATGTGTATAAATTTATTTTTCCAACTGATTTTATTGTACTTGACATGGAGGAAAATCAAGAAATTCTAATTATTCTTCGTAGACCATTCTTAGTTACGGGAAGAACGCTTATTAATGAGCAAAAAGGAGAACTTATTTTAAGAGTGCAAGAAGATCAAGTAATTTTTAATGTCTTCAAAGCAATCAAACACCTAAATGATATGAATATTTATTTACAGGTGGATTGTGTAGATTGGTAGAAGGTAAACCTAGACACATACCATCTATTGAAAAACCATCGGTGTTAGACCTCCACCTTCGGTACACCTTTATGGGAGAAACTTCCACTCTGCCCATCATTATTTGTGCTTCGTTAAATGGTAAACAAGAAGATAAGTTGCCGAGGATGTTGAGAGAGCACAAAACAGTCTTAGGCTGGTCAATTTCGGACACAAATGGAATTATAGAGTCAGTAGACAACGAGTGAAGCCTAGATGATCATTATGTTTGGCTGAAGACATTAAAGCAAGCACTACTAGGAGGCAACTCGATTTTATTTCTGTTATTTCATTTTTTAATTATATTTTTTTGCTTATTTTATTTTTTATTTTTTTATTTTTTTATTCAGGTTTTTAAATTAAAAAAAGAACTATGGACGATTTTGGCTCATGCACCATTTTCCCCTCAGTTGGAGACAACATGGACAATGCAGAGAATGATGAGGATGATAGCTCATCATTGGTCAGGGAAGTCTTATTTACTTACTCCTTTTACATATTTTCTTTTTATTGAGGACAATGAAAGTTTTTAGTTTAGGGGTGGTGACTTTAATTAAAATTTTATTTTTTTGGTTTTCTATTATAGACAATACTAACACCTATGATGAGATTGGTCTTGAATTATTGATAGCTTTGGAAAAATGATGATTTTGTATATCAGTGTATGTTTGAACCAATTATTGATTTACATTTCACTAGAGAATCCCAACATATTGAGCACCTAGCCTTAAGCGTTCGATTATCTTTTTGCTTAGAGAAGGTTTATGTGACTTAAGAAATTATTATGATCTCATAATAACTCTAGAACCAATTTTATTATTATTTGAGGTGAAATTCTAGGCTACGCTTCACTTAGGACATGATTTAGGCCATCTTTGAACCGTTTGAGCTTTTCAAGCCAACCTGTACATACTTGTTTTTCTAGCCATACCTGTTGAGCCTAAACAACCAATTTTGTTTATCACTCATGACAATCTCACAATCTTATAAAAAATTTCCCTAGTAACCCTTTTTACTCATAGTATTTGGATGTTCTAGAAAAATACTTGGAACTATGATAATCTGGGCGGATGAGAGGAGTTTCGATATAAAAAAATTATGAATAAGTTTGATTCTGTAGCCTCTTAGACTTGAGTGACTAAGCTCGAAGGGGTAACTTAAAACCTAATACCCTAATACCAACTGGTTTAGGAGCTATTAGCTTAAAGCTCATTAAAGAAAAGAGAAGCTTAAGGAAATCAAATTAAAAAAAATGGTTGATAATTCAAGAGGTGGAATGACAAGTTTTAGGGTGTTACAAGAAAAGTTGAGTTAAGCTCGTTGATTCCTAGAATGCATGTGTGACTATGAGTAAAGATTGAGCCGAAATAATATATTTTATCATGCCCTAAACCCTTACCATACATTACAAGCCTATGAAAGTCCTGATGATCCAAGGTTTTTTGGTTTGCCTACATTAGTGGAAAGTGAGATGAAAAATTGGCCTATGGAGTTCTAATCTAGTAATAGATTAATCGATCCGCTTTTATAAGACTTGGTTGTATGAACTCATTTAAGACTAAAAGGTTGGACGGCTTAAGGTCATACACACCAACTCGGATTTTTTTCAAGGTGTAATGTAAGTTGGTAGTTTTGTTGAAACTATACATGAAGGTTTTCTTGGTTATCGCTATTTTGAAATCTCTGAGGCATGTTTAGTTAGTCAAAATATTTCATCATTTGACATGTAGTTTGGGGGTATTTCATGAGTGTGTTTCACACTCATATTAGAGGTAATCTTAACTTAAATTTTATTGATTCTTTGAGTTTTGTCTTTTGATTTATGTTTGTTTTTGTTTTTATCTTGTAGGTTAGATATTCAAATACATTTGGGTTGATTATGAAAGATTTGGAAGGCAAGTCACGGCGCTAGCTTCAACCGCCGTAAAGCTGGCAGCAACCACAAGAAGCAGTAAGAGTTGCGACGCTGGCGCGTGACAGATTGGCCAGCGTCACGACTCTGGCTCCCACCGCAGCGATGCTGGCACGATTTTTGATTTTTTTGTGATTTTTTTGCTCCAATCTAATCCTTGATGAACCCTAGTGTATAAATATAATATCTTAAGATTCTTGGAGGACTCTTTGGACATGAGAGGCAAATGAGAAAGTTTTTTGGAGAGGAAACAAATACGGATCCAACTGGAAGATGGATCTCAACTTCAATTTATCATCAAATCTAGTTTTTCTTCTCTTTTCCTCTTTGTTCATGAATATTATTAGGATATCTTCTTATTCTAGTATGTTCTGAATTTCTTATCTAAGGTTACGATGTAGCTAAATCATGATTGTTCATAAATTTTGATTTTCAATTTAATCAATATTTATTCAATATTATTGAGTGTTATAATCCATTTTTAATGCTTGTGATCGCCTGGTCAACTATTGCATGATTTTAGATTTAATTATAAGACTGAGAAGTGATGATTAAATTTGATTTATGTTTATAACACCATTAGAATTTCATAAGTGAGAGATAATTATGGATCTAGTATAGTAATTATAATTTCTTGTGCTTAATGAGTTTCAGCTTATTGAATCTTGACAGAGATATGGCATTAATATTTTTGATTCATTGTTATCGATACTTGAGAAAGATTGATAATTACTTTAGAGAAATTCGCTGTCAATAATTTGATAAACATTGATTGATTGACTTTTAGAATTTTGAGCATGATTGATTTGGTGAAATCAAAATCTCTAGATCTTTTATCTATTCAAATTTGAATTATTTTTCTTTATCAAATCAGTATCATTTTAGTTTAATTAAAACTCTTAATTTTTCATCATTCTCAATTAGAATTAAGGTCTAGTTAATTTCAATAATTAATATCAATCAATCTTGTAGACGATACTCTATTTTTATAAAAATTTATTACTTGACGATGATAGTGTACACTTGCACTATTGAGAAATCATAACAGTTGGCAAAGTTTCTCCTGTTTCCTTATTTTTCTTTTTCCTTTCCCGTTTCCTTATTTTCCTTATGGGGAACTCTTTGTACTTCAGCTTTGATCAATATAGATTACTCTGTTTCTGCAATTTTTCTTCTATTGATCTCTCTTTTGTCATACTTCATTTAAAGGCTTAACATAATTTGGGGATCAAAATCTGATACTGTGCCGACTTCAAGCTTTCAACGGAATCCGCTCTTAAGCACTTGGGAAACCTTTGCTTCTCAATTCACTTTAAAATAATTATTTCTATAGAATCCGTTTCAAACATTTCAAGCACAATTTCTTTTATCCCAGAATCCGTTCTCGTGGCCTCGATCTTTGTTGGAGAACAAATATATTTCCAGTTGTGAAATTTGTTTTGAAGGATAATTTGCCCATCTTCTAAGGATTTTGGTTTAAATGAAGAACCATGGCTCCGTTTTCATTATGAAAGAATGACTTATGAAATATCATTTTCCTAAGGACTTAGGTTTAAATAAAGAACCACGACCCCATTTTTTTTTTAGAGGGACTTACGAACTGCATGTTTTCAAAGACTTTAGGTTCAAATAAAGAACCATGGCCCCATTTGTAAGCTTGCTTCATGTTCAAGTTTTATCATACCATCGTGATTGTTTCTCACTTTGTGAACAGTTTCCTTTTAGTATTGAGATGTCTTGATTTGAACATTTTTGGGTTGCGTTTAGTTTTTAGGATCGACTGGAGGCGTGATTCTTCTTACGACCCACTTATCCAATAATGAAAATATTTTTTGAATGTTGTCTAAGTGGCTTTCACCTTCCACTTTTTTTCTGAAGTACTTGGCTGAAAGACCTTGCTCTTTGTTGGGTGGGTGGTCTTTTGGACCATCCGCTGAGTTATGTTTTAGAAGTATTTCATCTTTTTTTTCTTCCGTTGTGACTTATTGAGGCAACATTCGATCCGTAAGTGAAAAAGATTCATGTTTCAAAGTTTTTTATATTTTTCTTAGAACGATGTCCGTAAACACTCCCAAGGACATATTTTTATAGCAAGGAGACCTTTTCCTTTCTTTTTTTTGCTTCTTTTTCTCATACTCCCATTCTTTCTTTCCTTTCTTCTTCTTTGCATATTTTCCTACCTTTCCTTGGTATTTCCGGTAGTCCTATACTTGTTAATTTCTTACTTTCGATCTTTTCCCGTAGCTCAACGCTTGTCAATTTCTTACTTTTGACATTTTCTCATAGCTCAGCACTTGACTTTATTCCTTGATTTCAACATTTTCCTTTCTTTCTTTGCTTCCTTTTCCTTCACTTCTGGTTTTCCCGTAGCCTAACACTTGGCATTTTTTACTTTTTACTCTTTTTTTTGTTTTCTTCTACCGTTTTCCTTTCTCTGCTTTCAACATACTTGTTAATTTCTTACTTTTGATCTTTTCCCGTAGCTCAACGCTTGTCAATTTCTTACTTTTGACATTTTCTCGTAGCTTAACACTTGACTTTATTCCTTGCTTTCAACATTTTCCTTTCTTTCTTTGCTTCCTTTTCCTTCACTTCTGGTTTTCCCGTAGCCTAACACTTGGCATTTTTTACTTTTTACTCTTTTTTTGTTTTCTTCTACTGTTTTCCTTTCTCTGCTTTCAACATCCTCCTTTCTTCATTTTCTTTTTCCCATTTTCTTTGTTTTTTTAAGAAGAGGATGCTTGTAGATACCAATCTTAATGACTTAAGTCTTTCATTCTTTAAGAACTTCTATTGTTTCAGCTTTTCTTGTAGATACCAATCTTCTTGAGACGTTGACTTTTGGGTTTCCTTTTTAAGACAAATGTGACTTCTTGTCCCGCTTCCGTTTCTTTTGGACTTGTCACTTTACCGTTTTCCTTTCTTTGTTTCCTTGCACTTTGTCTCATTTATTGTTTGCTTTTTTCCTTTGCTTCCTTTATTTATTTTCCAAATTTTAGAGAGAAGATTTTTTTCGCTCTCAAGGACTTTGGCTTTTAGGCTGCCAACCTTTTTATTTTCCGCATTTTAGAGAGAAAGTTTTTTCCACTCTCAAGGACTTTGGCTACTAGGCCGAAGACTTTTTTATTCTTTCTTTTTAGAGAGAAGGCATCCCCGCTCTCAAGGCTTTAGGTATTTAAACCGTCGACCTTTAGGTTTCACATTTTAGAGAGCAGATTTTTCTCACTCTTCGAGACTTAGGCTTTTTGGCCTTCGTCATTTTCTCATACTCCTTTTTCAACATTTTAGAGAGAGGGTTTTCCCGCTCTCAAGGGCTTTGACTTCTAGGCTACCGACCTTTTTTATTTTCTATATTTTAGAGAGAATATTTATCCCGCTCTTAAAGGCTTTGGCTACTAGGTCACCGACCTTTAATTTTCACATTTTAGGGAAAAGGTTTCCCTGTTCCCAAGGGCTTAGGCCATGAGATCGTTGACCTTATTTTGTTTGCTTTGCTGTAGAAGATAAAGAGTTGACACCATGAATTTGTCTTGTAAGTTTAGATCAACTTTTCTTTCTTCACGCATCATGCCATGACTTTCTATTGGAAGCTCATAATTTCACTCCGAAAAATTATTTAGGGGGATGACTTATGTATCTTGATTAAACTATGTGCATCACCATGTAATTGGCTTCCAATTGACGCAATTTACCATTCTACATAATCTCCATTCCCGAATAGTTTTCTAAACAATATGCATGAAAATTATTGTAACTTTTGACCGAGAGTTCCAAATTAAATTCTATAAAACTCTTCAATAAGTAGACTTCTGTATCTTTCTGATGATATAAAATTTGCCATGTAATTGTCTTTCAGTAACTACAGTTTAATTTCCAAAGTTGATCATCCTGCATAATCTGCTTTCCTGAGCAGCTTTCATGAAATTTGTCATAACTTTTGCTCAAGAGCTTCAAATCAAGTTCTGCAAATATTTTCAAGAGTAGACATCTATATCTTTCTGAAAATATATAATTTGTCATATAATACTTTTTCAATTTGTATGGATTAAAATTTAATTCTGAAAAGCGTGAATATATTTATTTTCTTGAACACACCAACGGAAAGTAGACTTCCATATCTTTTTCAAAAATTCTATAAAAAGTAGACTTCCACATCTTTCTTACGATATAATATTTGTCATGTAACTTCCTTCCAATATTTCTTGTTTCCATTTTCATTTTCGTTCCCATTTTCATTTTCCGTTCCTGTTTCCATACTCATTGCCATTTCCGTTCCTATTATCGTTCCCGTAGTGGATGCCATACCCATTTTCCATACTCATAACCATTCATGTTGTCACGATTTTTCCATTCCAGTTGTCAAGACATACCGTTCCCGTTGTCAAGATAATTCTGTTTCCACTGTCAGGACAATTCTGTTCCATTATCAAGATATTTCTTTTCTCGCCGTCTGAAAATTTCTTCTCCATTCTCTAGATATTTCTTTTCCGTTGTGAATACAATTCCTTTCCCTTTCTCAAGACATTTTCTTCCCGCCGTCAGGACATTTCTTTCTCATTCTCAAGACTTTTTTGTTGTCAAGGAAATTCCTTTCCCATTCTCAAGACTTTTCCATTGTCAAGACAATTCCTTTCCCTTTCTCAAGACAGTTATTTTCCCGCCATCAGGACATTTCTTTCCCGTTCTCAAAAAAATTTCCGTTGTCAAGACATCTTTTTTCTCTTTGTCAATACAATTCTGTTCCCGTTATCAAGATAATTCAATTCCTGTTGTCAAGACAATTATGTTCCCGACATCATGACGTCTCCATTCTTGTTGTCAAGACAATTCCATTTCCATCGTTAAGACAGTTCTATTCCCTTCGTCACGACATCTCCATTCATCGTCAAGACAATTTCGTTCCCGTAGTCAACACAATTCTATTACAGTCGTCAAGACAATTCCGTTCTCGTCATCAAGACAATTCCATTCCCGTTGTCAAGACAATTTCGTTCCTGTTGTTTGTTCATCCCTTATTTTTCTGCACTTTTGCACATAGAAAAAAGAAAGAGAAAAATCCTTGAAAATACACCGATCAAAATTTTGTGTTTTTTAGCATGAGATAAGCTTAAATTCAAAATTTGAATCAGGTTCAAAATTTAATTTAAATTTTAAAATAGTCTCATCATAACAAGTTTCAGGTAAGATATTTTAAAATTCAAAATATGATTAATATTCAAATTAGAATTTAAATTCAAAATGTTTTTATCATGTAATACACGCATCTAATTGATTTAACAAATTTTTCTACGACCTTTTAAGATCTATTCATCTTCCACATTTTTTCTTTTAATGTTAGAAATTCTGATAAGAATACGAAAAACATGCTAATAATATAAAATGAATGAGTTTAGCATTTTTCTATTTTTTTCCACTTCCGTACTCATTGTCGTTTCTGTTTCTGCTTCCAATTCATTTCCCTTTTCGGTGTCGTACTCATTGTCATTTTCCATTTCTATTTCTGCTTTTGTTTCTACTTCAGTTTTCATCATCGAGGGGGCGTTTGATTTGGTTTTGTGAGTTTTGGAAAGAATTTCTCGAGTTTTTCTCTCATTCTCAATGAAAGCACAAAAAAGTTAAAAAAAAAAAGATTTTGGTATGGGGAACCCTTTATGAACGAATAATAAAGTTAAATATCTAAAGAGAGAATAAGAGAAGAAAGACACAAGGATGTACGTGGAAAACCCTTAAAGGAGAGAAAAACCACATGAAAATTTATTATGTTCTATTGTATTTTCGATTGTATATCTTTGTATCAGTCTCAGTCTCCATTATGTTGTTACATATGCCTCTATTTAAAGGCTTTTACATAATCTGATAACATATATTTTAATAACGGAATTAGCACTAATTATGTGGAGAATATCTTGTATCTATAGAATTATCGCTAGATATTGGGGGACATTCCCGTATTTCGAGAGAGATACATCTTCATTCATGGGATAGCTGAATAGCTTAATTATCAGATTAAATATGTTCGTTGGATCGCGTCTACGGTCTTGATTAGCTTCTCCTTGGATTGCCACGTTGTACTTTCGTCTGATTGCTCTTCTCTTCGTAACCGCCTAATTGATCCTACGATTCTTGCTCTATCTCATCTTCGATGAAGTTTTCGATCTAGATCTTGTCACGTGTCATATGAGATTTTTGCCTATACAATTAAGCATACCCGTTTATGAAATTCTAAACTCACCCATTATATTAAATACCCGAGGATACCATCCGTGAGTATTTTTTACATCCTTATGTGTAATAGCATGTTATTTGCTTTAATAATATAACTAGTGTGCATCTTTTTGTACTACTTTTTGAGCTTTATTGGCTAAACGCTTTTGGTCTCCAACTTTATACTTCTTTTGAAATCAACATAATTCTAATCAAGTCGTCATAATTTATTACCTAAGTAAAATATTACAAAAATAATTATATGTAAGACGACACATTATAATGCGTGTCTAGGTCATCATAACGATGGGATACATAATTATCGTTTTTGTAACCTCTCACTTACAAAATAATGTAGATAGTAAGAACTTGAGCTAAAAGAAAGGCTCAATGACTAAAATGGAATTATGTCAAAATTTAGGAACCAAATGAGTCATTTAACCAAATATGTCAAACTAATGTTTGAATTGCCAGATCAAATGAGATCTTGCATTCCTATAACTACACTTTCATAGAATATTTGCGAACATAAAGATTTCTATTATCTAGTTTCACTTTAAATAATTAGACATTGCTTCTCTAACGTTAACGATGTTCTTCTATATATAAGGTGCACTGATAAATATGCTTTTTCATCATTTAGATCTCACACTGATCTTCTTATCTCGATATAGAAGAAGCTGCGACACTAGCTAGTCACACACAATTTATAAGCAAAAAACATTCTGAATATGGCAAAGAATTTGTTCCACATCTCCTCGATGTCGTTAGCTAGAGGGTATGCGCAGCGTTTGAGCAAGGTAATTACATGTACGTATATCATTTGAAGCTAGAGAATGTCAATGTAATTAAGGCAATAGTAGATAAGTCTATGTTTTGATCTCACGGCTTACTGAACAAACATATTTCGAGAGTTTATAACTTAAAAATTTAGAATGGAAATAAAAGGAAATTGTGGGGGTAGTACCGTGTATTTCTTTTATTTAAGATAAAGTGAAAAAGCAAGATCACTTGTCACTATTTAAGATGAAGTGAAAAAGCAAGATTAACTGAACAAACATATTTCGAGATGTATAACTCGTCTCTCTTTCTCTGATCTCAACATACTGAAGAAGATAGGGCTTGAAGACATACATAACTCGTTTATAAACAGGCTTCTTGTAACCCAGTGACTGCATGCATGGTAGAAAAAGGGGAAGATGTAAGTTACAGACAACATTAATTGGCAAAAATTCTAGCCCAAGCTTGTTTTGAACTAATACCGAATGAAAATAACAAATAGCGCAATTAATATACGTTTCAGACCCTTAAACTTTATCTTCAACGTCAATTATTAGTCCTTAATATACATACATACATATATATATATAATGTGAAATACTTGCGAGTTTGATTAATTGCTCAGGAGACAGCCATGACCAATTGCCAAACTCAGGTTTCTGAGTACCATCACCTAAAAGAATAATTTCTTCATCCTCACCAGTGAATTTGAGCAGAAACCTATTGTCATGCAAATAAACCAGAATCAGATGACAAAATTATTGTATAAAAATGCTATAATATATGTCTATTTTGCAATTATACCTAGAAATTCTAATTTGCACAATGAGTCCCAAGTTTATAAAGATTTGTCACTTTGGAATATTTTAAGGGAAAAATGCATTTTCAGTTCTCCATGTATACTCTAATTTCTAATCTAGTCTCAAATAATTTAAAAAATCACAATGAAATCCTTCTATTTGTATCAAATTTTAAAATTTTATGATGTTGATTACCTAAATAATCGAGACACATTTAATTGTTAATTATGAACATCTAGGCTGGTTATGAAAAATGAAAGATTTTGAAGTTTGAGATTTAATGAATTAACTTGAGTGTAAATTTTAAATTATTCAAGAACTTTATTGAAATATTATGAATCTTGAATTAATTGATTGGGGGGCTTAACCGTGACTTTTACCCAATTTTTCACTCTTCAAAGAAAAAAAACGTTTTGTAACACCACTTTTTTCTTATAAAATTGCCGGGTCCTTCCGTGTAAAAATCATGTTTCTTATATGTAAGAATATAGGGGCTTGTTTGACAGTCAGTGTTGGACAGTACTAAAAACTGGATAATATTATTCTAATATTGTATAACGTTTTGTTTGAAATTGACCCCGTATTAGTTAATACGGTGGGACTATTTAGTCCTACCCACACCGTATTAACTAGTCCGCTACTAATAGGAGGGACTAGACAGTACTAAGTGAAGCTCTGATATTTTGGAAGCCGTTCACCAAACAAGCAACCACATGCCGCCGAGAGTCCTATCATGACCGCCAGAAATCTCCACCCTTCATTGCCACCGATTAGCTATTCATCTTCTTCTTCTTCTTCTCTGATTTTCTTCTTCTTCTTCTCTGATTTTTTTTTCTTCTTCTCTTATTCTTTACCATCCATTTTGCAAAATAGCATCCATTTTGCAGTCAAACAAGTCGACCCACTTGTCCTCAACAACATCTCACAACCAAAACCATCAGCAATAATGTTAGCAGTCTCCAACTAAGCAGAGGTTGGTTGATTATAGTTAAGCACGAGATTCACCCAACTCGAACAAAGCGAAAACGAAGAAGAAACCCAACAAAAATTATCTCTGAAGGAAATACAGAAAAGAGTACTTACCAGATTTCCATGAAGAAGAAAGCCTAGTTAATCTTCTTGTTTCTTTTCTCTGCCTTTTACAGATTGAAAATAAAAATGGCCTCTGTTGATGGCTAAATCTCAGAGGCGAGATTAGGTCAGCAATGTATCTGCTCCACTTCTCTCTCCACACCTACAAAGGGGGAAGGTAAAGTAGGAGACTGAGATGAGAGGGGGGTGGTCTCCTTTTTACTCCTACGAAGCTTAAGTCAGTAAAGAGATGAATAAGAGTAAAGTAGAGAAGTAGTTAAAGTGCATTTACTAGGGTATTTATAGTGGGAGGCTGACCTTAAGGTTGAGTTGGTTTCTGTACAATAGCAAGCCTCTCTTTCAATGGGGCACCTCCTCGGACCAACCCCCAGCTTCAAGCTTCATTGATTGGCTTGATTATGTATGAGGTAACATGTGACGACCTCAGGTGTCAGGAAAGCCTGTCCTCATATCCTACAATGTATTTCCTCGACCCTTATTGGACCAGTCATGTTAAATGCTTGTGATGGCACCCTGCTAGGCACAAGTCGATTGATTCCTTGGGTAGTGGGCTTCATACATTTTCTCATTCCCCATTCTCTAATTGGCCTAGATGCATTAAATGTATACAATGACATCCTGCAAACTTCTACCTCGACCTAGGTGCCCCATTTGAAATGAGGTGGGAGATTTCCGTCTGTTAGGTCTTCCTCCAAGTGAAACCTCTCTCTATTAAGACTTAGTCAAAACATAAGTTGATTTACTCGAACACCTTCTACAGCCTCCAAGGGTCCTAAGACACAGTCTAGGGGAGGCTAAACTGACCCAAAGTGTCGGTCCCGAGCGGGTAGTCCTTGAGGTCTGGGTCTCGGTTGTCCACAAGGCCTTAGCCTCGAGTGTCCCCTGAGGTTTGGGACTCGAGCGTTCCCCGAGGTCTGGGACTCGGGTGTCCCCGAGGTGTCATAAAGGTCTAGGACTTGGGTTCTCTCAAGGTGGGCTTGTATGTCTACTGCCTGGTTCTGGGGTTGATTGCCTCCATTGAAATGTAAACACTTGTTTATAACATAGCCACGTTAACATGTCCTTAACGGTCTTTTAGTAGATGCCCAAAAAATGGGTATAACAGTTGCCCTCTAACTCGTCGATATCCATAATATTCCATAAATTCGGGGAGTTCAGCCAGTTTTTTCGTGTTGATATGACACCACTGTAAGTGTCTTGGCCTATCAATAGGCTAAGTGAAAGGACTTGTACCTTTATGTAGGTGTCATAAATGTCACATTACTCGAGATGATCTTGACCTTCCACCAATGGGTCTTTTGGATGTAGGATGAACCTTGGATTCTTATAAATAGGAGGCTCCCTCCTCCTCATTTTCACTCTCTCATTCCTCCTCCACTTAGTGTAAGGTACTCTTCTCTCTCCTTTATTTTCCTTTTTTCTTTTTCTTTCTTTTTTTGTAGCATAGGCCCCGAGGCCTAGCGCCCCATAGTCGGTGAGCCTCGGGTGTTCCTGAGTCGGGACCTCAGGTGTCCCTGAAGTCTAGGCCTCAAGTGTCCCCGAGTCGAGACCTCGGTTGTCCCCAAGGTCTGGGCCTCGGGTGTCCCTAAGTCAGGACCTTGGTTGTCCCCTAATTCTGGGCCTCGGGTGTCCCTGAGTCAGGACCTCGGTTGTTGGGGGTTATGCCTTCAAAACATGTGTGTTGATATTTTAATATAAAATTTAATGAGGATTACATTTTTCTTGTAATTGTTTTTTTAAATTATTGTTGAATAATTTATATAATTATTTGAAAATTCCATATTCGTTAATGTGACTATGATCTTGTATTAGTACGAGATGATTAAGATCATAGATAATGAATAAAATTATCAGCAACATATCAAAGTATAGAATCTTTCATGAATGTTTGCTAGTACGGTACACTAAGCATTAGGAATGCGTGTGGTCTAGATTCGGATCATTGATGTGTGTATAGACATTTTAGTGAAGATACTTTATATAATGAAATTATATATGACTGGACTGATGTGAATCAATATCTTTATTAACATGTCGTTTATCATAAAGATATAATATACCTCAATTCAATGATCATATGTTAATCAGTCTGAATCCTGAGTAGTCATGAACTCCTATGCATGTCTACTGCATCTTTTGATTCACTCATTAAGGTTTGTCTATAAAATAAGATACTGACTTTTGTTTTGGAGATTTAGTGATGTAGATGGCTGAGAATATGTTCTTGCAAGATTTAAAATTCAAGCTTTCCTAACAGATTGTATATTGAATCGCTTATATGTTAATTCTGAAACTGAATGGTTATTGAGCTCAAATTTATATTAAGAATATAAATTAACCATTCACTAGTAGATTAATGATACTTAACGATCAAGAGATATTTAGAGGGGTAAAATGATAATTTTGATCGGCTCTAATTTACGAATCAATAATTGGAGGACAGAACTACATGAAATGATTATATTAGTGGACTACATGAAAATACTCTGTAAATATATTTTATAATCACTAAGAGTTCAATTTCATATTTATAGTAGAGTAATAATAGAATTAATAGATAAGATTATTAAGATTATTTAATTAAAGAGTTTAATAAATAAGGACTGAGTTGTAAAAAGAATTTTTATTCTAAGACAAGTACATAATTATGAGATAATTACGTGTGATTAATTAATTAAATTATATATATATATAAGAAATTATATATATAAATAATTATCGATTATTTTTCTAATTACTGATAAGTGAAACAAAATATCTAATTTGTGAAATTAGATAATAATCTGAGTCAACTAAATATGTTACTTATGAAATAACATCTAAGTTAGTTGATAAAGATAATCATATATGTTAATTTTAAATTAATTGATATCTAGATATTTATCTGATTAAAATAAATATTTAATTTATAGTAATTGTCACGTGTAATCACTGATTGGATATAAGAGATTGACATGAGTTGCTGTAGTGCCACATGACATTATAGTAGTGAGGCACTGTTCTACATAACGACATACTGCAGTGTCGTGTGGCACTGCAATTCTGCACAGTTACAGTGGATCCCACTACAATTAGTAATTTATAATTAAATATTATTTCAGCTTATCCCTGAAAAATCTGATATGCTATTATCTAAAAAATATACAGATATTATCCGATGGCCTTAGTTGATGAATTAGTTCATCAGTTCATAAAAAATTGAATTGAAAACACAGTTGGTGTCAGAGTGATTTTTATTTGTAATAAATAGTTAATCAAAATTCTGAAAGAATAATCACCGCGTTCTTTAAGAGAATCGTCTCACTAAAGTCTTTTTCAGTAAATCTCTAGATCTCATGTGTTGAGTACATCCAGAAATAAAAAAAAATGTCTTGTAATACTCTATGTATCCACACACGTCCTAGTGTCTTGATGATTGACTTGGAAGATCATGGTATGGATCTCGGAGTTTACTGATCATTGGAACGGCTTTCATAGGATGAAGGATTGATCGATTTTGCAAGGACGCTTCATATAGACTACAAGAGGTATATAATTCATAACCTTGTATGTTATAGATTTAATGTATAAATATTTAATGGATCCTGACTAATTGGAAAAGAATTTTAAATGAAAAGTTTTTATTTGATTATCGTGGCATTGTGCAAGTTTTGTTTTATTAAAAGATTCAATCTATATTAAATTTTTAATTTTTAAATGGCATCGAGCCACACGCTTCCGCCGTGACAACCAACAGTCTTCACCTTCTGATTCGTAAAATGCCTCTTTGGTCGAGGTGGGTTCTCCTAAGGCTGAATTTTCAGGGTCCCCGTCGTTGGACACGGGAGGCCACGAAAGCAGTGAGTTAGAGGTAGCTAGTGAGCACGACTCAAATAGTTCCAATCTTGAGGTTGGTTTAGATAGAGGGTGTGAGGAAAGTGACCATGAGCAGGCTGAGGATGGGGGTAGCATAAAGGAGATTTTTACATCGACGTTGCTACAAGGACCATGATCAGTAACATTTAGACGAACCGAGAGAGAAGTATTCCATTCCCAATTCGATTACTCTACGATTCCCCCATCCTAACGAGCTAGCTAGCGACCCCCATAATGGTGAGGATGCATTTTGCCAGTCCCATTTCGAGTGCAAGCTTCGGCTTCCCCTACCTAACATAGCGAGATTAGCCTTTAGGAGGTTCCATTGGACCATCATTCTTAAGTCTCCATTTGATTTCAAGGTCATTTAGGCCACTTTTAGCTCAAACGTGGAGGAGCGAGGTTATTTTACTTGAGTCCTCATGAGAGGAAGGGGCACACTCCGGTGCTTAATTTGCCATCCAATAACAGAGATATCAATGGCCGTTGGTTTTTTTTTCTGGTGGCGAGTGGGTCAGATGACATATGTGTCACATATATATAAATATGTATTTAGTAACTGTCAGGGTTATTTGCCCGACATTTTCTTGATCACAGGGATGAAAGGTCACCGCCCCACATTGAATGGCGCAATGCTAAAGTAGATCGAATTGGCATTCCAGGTTCCGCCAAACAAGTGAAGGTATTCGAACCTCTAGAACGAGCATAATTTGGTACAATAAAAGTTGTCGCTTACTGTCGTTATCTGCATGCCTCGAGGTATATTTTTAACACTTAACTTAATAAATAACTTGTTCGTTCATCATTTTCTCTTTGCTAGATCTTCGTAGACAACTTTTCAGCACGTAACTTATGTCTATGTTTGTTTTCTCAGGCCGTGCCAAAGCCAAAAAGTATGTGCATGAATCTAAGAATAGGAAGAGAGAACTTATGGTTCGAAAAGAGGGGGTTATTCTTGCAGGTCCTCTCAAGCCCCCCAACTAACAGATAACACAGCTGATGGCCTTACTGGGTCATCTCATGCCCCCCGACCTGCAGTTAGAGGTTTTGGAAGCTTTACATGGTCTTCCCATAGCTTCTTTCCATATTATTTGGACACCCATGTAGAGTATATTGAGGCCTTACCAGAGTTGTTTTTTCTTGAAGACGGTTAGGGTGGATGAGAAACCTCTACGAGTTTCACAACACCTTTTCCTCCGGGACCAGACTCCATACCATTATTAGTCAGGTACATCTAACATCTTCTTTATCTAAACGTGAGGGCGGCATTATCCCACAAGATCTCCTGGAGGTTGTACATGATGATGTCACAGGCCCCGATGCCAGCATCGTTCATCCTAATATGGTCCCCACTGTTTCAGCATCCCAAGATGAGATAACCATTGATGGTGGGGTGATCCTCGACTCAGGGGGGTCCTCGTGCTATAAGGGTTGAAGGTACCAGCATATGCCTTGGTGTTGAGGTAGTTGGCCCAACTCTCAAGGGTCTTTCTGATGTTGGTGGTACCCATAGACACTCTCACCCACGTTCATGACACTAAAGGCTATGGGGAGTCTCATAGAGATGTTACCTTTGTTAAGTTTACTGGCCCTTCCAGGACTATGGAACTCCCTAAGGTTATTTCTTCGGATAGTGACAATGATAACCTCGACCGGGGACTTAAGTTTCTCATTAGAATGAGGGCTGAGATGGGGCCTTTTTCGAAGAAGCACCGATGTCTCTTTTATTAGTGTCGTTGCCTATGTCCAGGTTGATCTCCATATTCTTTCATTCTCTTTAGTTTATTTTATCTTTAATAAGGCCTACTAACTGATCTTTATTTCAGGTATCTATAGTGTATGCTCAATTGGAGCAGCGTAGGGCTCAACTCAAAACTGACCTGGATGTTGCCCGTGTATTGACCAAGAAAGCTGAGGAAGACAAGTCCTTCGTCGTCAAGGAAAATGATTTGCTCAAGTCTCAGGTTTGGGACTTTACCGATGAACTAAGGGGTCGCGACACAGGGACGTTTGATGAGATCACATGTTTGGAGATGGAATTGGGTGGTCCATAGCGAGCATGTTGAGGAGTTAGAGGATGCACGTCACCTGCACATTGAGGCCTCTTCCCGTCTAATGGGGGAATTAGACATTACTCGATGCTAGTATGATGAGCCCACTGCGCGTTTAACCGGGGAGCTAGAATCCATACAATGTCTTCATGCCAAAGTGGCCTAGAAGCTCGAGGATTGTCGTATTACACGCAATGTATATAGACTCGACGTGAGTTCTGCCCTGGTTGAGGTTAAGGCGCTTCGTTCACATCTGTAAGAGAAAGGAATGAACCTTTAGGATGCTACTGCTAAGGTCAAAATGCTGTAAGTGGAAGGGACTAAGCTTGGCAATACAATCCAGATGCAATAACGTGAGAAGTTCCTTATTAAGAATGCACTTAGAGGGGCCAAGGTTAAATTTGCCAAGGCAACAGACAATCTAACTAAGGTAGAAGACAAGCTAGCTAAGGCCCAAGATGATGTTAATGGGTCAAAAGATGAACTTTCTAGGGTGCAAGCTGAGTTATTACTGGTCCGATCTGAGGCCAAAGTTGTTCAGAGGCGTGCCTTGACAGCTGACCAACACTTGGCTATGTTTCAGACGACTAGGAATGACACTTTATTTGAAGAGTTTGGTGCCGGCGTAGCCACGACCAGGAAATTGGTTCTAAAGCATGACCCCTCCTTAGACCTTAGCTTTCTCCCGGTAGTATCTACCATTTCTCCTCCTCATGCTCCCCCGACCCGATTTTCAGTAAACAATCTTTTTTTTTGCAATATGTAATGAGAACATGTAAATGTAATATATAATGTTTGTTGACTTAATGGATATCGATTGTAATTTTGTTTGACATATCAAATTTTTATTTGTATGCTTTGCTCTTGCACTTTGTTTGTTATGATCTTAGTAATGACCCTCCTTGGTCCCCCTAGCATAGACCGTTATGATTGTTGGCCCAGGATAATGTGTGGTGTTGAGTCGTGAGGTTCGGCCTAATGAGCCTTAGGTTCACTTCGATTTTGAAGTGCCTAATGGTACCGGTAGCCTTAACTGTGAGGTACAACTCATTGGCCCTTGGGTTTGCTTCAACTTTGAAATATTCCAAGGGTATTGATAGCCTTGATCATCACGTACTTGTTTGCCTCTGGATTCGCTTCTATTTTGAATAGCCCAAAGGGGCTTGGTGACCGTGAGATACACTTTATTAGCCCTCGGGTTCACCTCTACTTTGAAGAGCCCAATGGTACTAGTAGCATTGACCGTGAGGTACGACCTCAATATTCAAGAATTATCATAGATACTCAGAAAAGGGCCATATCTAGGGCCTTTTATCACATCTAAACCGTACATTCATATTTGAAATTATACATTTAATTAAGGGTAATACACCTTCAGGTGCTCGACATTCCATGGGTGCTTCAGTATGTTCCCCCAGCGATCTTCCAACTCGTTGGTTCCATGCCCAAGTGTTCAGACAACCTTGTAGGGTGCTTTCCAATTGGGGTCAATGGTCCATTTGACATGGTTAGGCCCAAACTCTAATTTTCATAAGACCGGGTCATTTACTTTGAACGACCTTTCTTTCACATGTGTATTGTAATGGCGGGCCACCGTCTACTTATATGCTAATGTCCTTAGTCAAGCTTGTTCCCAATGTTCCTTAATTAGATCGAGTTGGACCCTAGAGTCTTCATCATTCATCTCATCATCATATGAGCACTGTCTCTTCATGGACAGCCCAATTTCTACAGAACCATCACTTCCATCCCAAATGCAAGATAAAAATGTGTATCTCCCATTGACCCCCAAGCAGTAGCAGTAGGACCATAGAACCTTGGGAAGTTCTTCTAGCCATGCTCCTTTCAGGTCTTAGAGCCTTACCCTTAGGATGTACTTGATATTTTTATTAATTGTCTCTACTTGACCATTAGCTTGAGGAAGGGCTGGGGAGGACTTGCTGTGCTTGATGCCAAAGCCATCATAAAATTCCTTGAACCTTGAATATCGAATTGTTTCCCGTTATCTATTGCGCTAGTATGAGGAATGCCAAATTTGCACAAAATATTTTTCCAAATAAAAGCGTCTTTTGTTCAATGATTATCGCCAACGGCTCAGCCTCAGCCCACTTCGTGAAATAGTCTACAGCTACAATTGTAAATTTTACTTGTCATTTGCCCCGTAGGATGGGGCATATGAGGTCGATCTCCTACTGTGAAAAAGGCCACAAACTAATCACATACATGAGTTCATGTAGGGGCTAGTAAAGGTAAGGGGTGAATTTCTGGCAATGATCACATCTTCCCATGAATTCCTTAGCATCTTTTTTATGTTGGGCTTGTAATAACCTTGCGTAATTAGTTTGTGTGCCAGAGCTTGCCCCCCTAAATGGTTCCCCCACGTGCCTTCATGCACCTCTTCCATTACATAGTCAGCCTCCACCTTTCTCACATACCTTAGGTATGGTAGTGAAAAACCCCTTCAGTATATGATTCCCTCTCGTAGCCTGTATCGGGCTAAGGCATACCGAACTCATCTTGCTTCACTTTTATCTTCTGGGAGTTCCCCTTCACTAAGTTATCGAATGATAGGATCCATCCATTCCACCTGGGCGAGATCTAGTTCCATGGATTCCAACACCCTAATACTTGGGCGGGTGAGGTGTTCCATTATGATAGTCTTGTTTAACGTATGCCTAACTGCTGAGGCTAGTATTGTCAAGGAGTCTCGTTGATATTCCGGGACCTCAGGATATGGTCTACTTGATGGCTACCAAGTCTTAAGAGGAGGTTCTTAACCTGAGAGAGGTATTGTTTCATGCGTTCCTCTTTGGCCTAGAAGTCCACGTTCACTTGCCCTACTACAAGTTGTTCAGTATATAATAAGGTTTCTCACCCCCAAGGCTACAGCTAGCCTCAGGCCTGCTGACAATGCCTCATACTCTACTCCATTATGTATGTATGAAAATCTGAACTTGATGGCATATTCGAGCTTGATCCGATCAGCAGTGATGAAGACCAAACCCGCTCTGCTGCCAGCCGTGTTGCTAAATTCGTCGATGTAAAGTTCACATTGTGTTTCTTCATCCTGGACCAAGGTCAGAGCTAATTTCACTAAGAAATCAGCGACAACCTAATCCTTGATTCGAGTCCTTGGTTTGAACTTTATCTCAAAATTTAATAACTTAATAGCCCATTTAGCTATCCTTCTAGATACTTCAGGTTTCATCCACACCTGCCTCAACATATATTCGATCCTGATGGTGATTAGGTGTGCCTGAAAATGGGGTCTCAGCCTTCGGGCGGAGGTAACAAGTGCGTAGGCTAGCTTTTCTAATTTTGGGTACTTCAACTCATCATTAGTGAGAGCTTTGCTTTTGTAGTACACTGGATGTTGGATTTTCCCCTCTTTCCTGACCAGTGTTGAGCTAACTACTGCTGATGTGGCATCCAAGTGCATGAAGAGAAGCTCCCCTAGAACTAGTTTGCTCAACAAGGCCTTATTGCATTCATATGTCCATTGAAAATCCTTTCCCTTTGTCAGTGCTCGAAAGAAGAGCAGGCACTTGTCTATTACTCGGGACACGAACCAATTCAGAGCAGCACTCTTCCATTCAACCACTGCACCTCCTTCAAGTTTTAGGGTGGTTGCATCTCCACAAGAGCTTGAATCTTATCTGGGTTTACTTCAATCTCCCTTTGGTCTACTATGAACCCGAGGAATTTCCCTGCCCCCACACCAAAAACACACTTGGCTGGGTTGAATCTCATTTTGTACTTCCTTAGAGTTGAAAAAGTTTCAGCTAGGTCGATCAAGAAGGAGGTAACAGTGGTGCTCTTAACAAACATGTCGTCAACATATACTTCCATATTCCTCCATATCTGCCTTGCAAACATCTTGTTTACAAGGCACTGATATGTGGCCCCAATGTTCTTTAACCTAAAAGGCATGGCTCTATAACAATACAAGCCTCTTTCGGTGGTGAATGTAGTCTTTTCTTCATGTGAGGGGTACATTCTTATCTGATTATAACCAGAGTATGCATCCATGAAATATAAAACCCCAGACCCCGATGTGCCATCCACCAGTTGGTCTATCCTTGGAAGTGGGAAGCTATCCTTGGGGCAGGCCTTGTTGAGGCTGGTGAAGTCAACACACATTCTCCACTTCTTGTTAGGTTTCTTCACCATAACTACATTTGCTAGCTATTGTGGGTAGTGGAACTCTCTGATGAGTTGGGCCTCCAAGAACTTGTGCACTTCTTCATTCATGGCCTCAATCCTCGCCTTGTCAAACTTTTATCTCTTCTGCCTAACTAGCTTACCCTCAGGGTTCACTCGTAGCCTGTGTACTATGACCTTTGGATCTATTGTCGGCAAGTCATCATGCGTCCAGGCGAAGATATCCATGTTAGACTAGATGAATATAATTAGCTCAGCTTCTAATTGATTGGTGAGGTTACTCCCGATCTTTGTCACTTTAGTTAGGTCGCCTGTAGGCAGCACAACTTCCTTAAACTTCTTTTGGTGGTTCCACGCGGGTTCTACCTTCTTCATGGTCATTCAGTGTCGCTTGCGATGAGGTGTCTTGTAGGGTGACGTCCTCTTTATTGATGGCCTCAGGACCTTGGAGCATTAAAATATGTGTTTCTCTATAGTGCAGTGATGCCAAGTAACATTCTTTGGAGGACCTCTGTTGGAGCATTAAAATAGACATTTCTCTTCGGCGTAGTGATGTGGCGTAACATTCTCTAGAGCACATCTATCTCCCTCTGGCGACTTCCACACCATGTGGAGTGGGAAACTTCATGACTTGGTGGTAAGATAAGGGGACTGCCCTAGCCATATGTATAAAAGGTCACCACATGATCCCATTATAAGCCTAGGTGTGGTGGACCACCAGGAATTTACTCATTAGTGTGACCTGTTGTGGGTATTCTCCCATGGTGATGGGGAGTTCTATACTCCCGTGGGGGAATATGATTTCTCCTTCAAAGTCTACTAGGCTAGTGACGTCGAGAATGCAGTCATTTGGATCAAGCCCCATTTGAATCAGGGCTTCAATCCCTAGTATGCCAGCGGAACTACCTCCATCGATAAGCAAACGGTGGACTCGAACGTTTGTAATGGAAATGGTGACTACCAGGGCATCATTATAGGGGTGGTGGACACCCACTAGGTCACGATCAGTAAAGACCACCCCTGCTTGGGCATGTATGAAGTAACATGTGTTGGGGCTTATGCCCTCAAAGCATATGTATTGACATTTTGATATGAAATTTAAAGAGATTACATTTTTCTTATAATTGTTCTTTTAAATTATTGTTGAATATTTATATAAATATCTAAAAATTCCATATTCATTAACGACACTATGATATTGTATTAGCACGAGAGGATTAAGATAATAGATAATGAATAAAATTTTCAGTAACGTATTAAAGTATAGAATCTTTAATGAATGGTTGCTTGTACGGTTCACTAAGCATTATGAAAGCGTTTGATCTAGATCTGGATCATTGATGTGGATAGACGTCTTAGTGAACGTACTTCATATAATAAGATTATATATGACATGACCGATGTGAATTAACATCTTTATTAACGTGCTGTTTATCATAAATATTTAACACACATCAATTCGATTAACATGTGTAGATCAGTCTGAATCCTAAGTAGTCATGAACTCCTATGCATGTCTACTAGATCTTTTGATTCACTTGTTTGTTAATCAGGCTAGTGACTTTTGTTTTGAAGATTCAGTGATGTGGATGGCTGAAGACATGATCTTACAAGACTTGGAATTTAAGCTTTCCTAACGGATCGTATATTGGTTCTGTTAAGTGTTAATTCTAAAACTGAATGGTAATTGAGCTCAAATTTATAATAAAATTATAAATTAGCCGTTCACTAGTGGATTAAAGGTACTTGAAGATCAAGAGGTAATAAGAAGGGTAAAATAGTAATTTTGATAAATTCTAATTTACGAACCAATAATTGAAGGACATAACTATATGAAATAATTATGTCAGTGGACTACATAAGAATACTCTGTAAATACATTATGTACGAGTGCAATTCCATATTTATAGTGGACTAATAATGAAATTAATGAATAAGATTATTTAATTAAAGAGTTTAATTGATCATCCGATTTATTGAAGCTTATGATTATAGTTTTATGGTCCCCAAATCACCTCTATACTATGCTGTCTAGAGTGTGAATATTTCAGGACATGAGAAAATGACTTACTTGCAAAAAGAGTTTTTATTCTGGGATAATTACATAATTATGTGTGATTAGTTAATAATTAATTAATTAATTGAATTATTTATATATTTAAATATAATTTTTGAAAATTATATATATATATATATATATAATTATCGATAAGTTGGACATAATATCTAATTTTTGAAATTAGTTAATAAATTATTATTAGATAATAATTTAAATCAACTAAATCTTTTATTTGTGAAATAACATATAAGTTATTTAATAGGAATAATCAGATATGTTAATTTTGAATTAACTGATATCTAGATAATTATCTGATTAAAATAAATATTTAATTCGTAATAATTGCCACGTGTTAGTCATTGATAGGGTATCAGAAATTGACATGGACTATTGTGGTGTCATGTGACACTACAGTGGTATCGTGAGGCACTGTGCTGGCTAACGGAATACTGCAGTGCCATGTGACACTATAGTTGTGCACAATTACAGTGAGTCTCACTGCAGTTGGTAGTTTTACAATTAAATATTATTTCAGTTTATCTCTAAAAATCCGATACACCATTATCTAAAATATATACAGATATTATTCTATGGCCTTGGTTGTTGAAATGAGATGAGAGAATCAATTGATCAGATCATCAGTTCATCAATCAAGAGTTGAATTGAGAACACGATTGGTGTCAGAGAGATTTTCTTCTGTGATTAAACGTTAATAAAATTTCTAAAAGAATAGCCATCGCATTCTTTTAGAGAATTGTCTTAATAAAGTCTTTTTCAGTAAATCTTTAGATCTCATGTATTGAGAACATCTAGAGACAGAAAAAGTGTCTTGTAATATTCTATATGCTCACACACGTCCTACTACGTTGAGGATTGACTTGGAAGGTCTTGGTGTGGATCTCGGACTCTACTGATCATTGGAACGATTTTGTGAGAATGGAGGATCTATCGATTTTTATAAGGACATTTGATATAGACTACAAAAGATATATGATTGCTAACCTTGTATGTTGTAAATTTAACTTATAGATAATTGATCATGACTGATTGAAAATGAATTTTGAATAAAAGTTTTTATTTGGTTATCGTGGCATTGCACAAGTTTTGTTTTATTAAAAGATTCAATTTTTATTAAAAGTTAAATTTTTTTAAAAGGTCACGCACCTCCACGCTTCCTTCGCGCACGCGGTGGGACGGCCAACAACATGTGTGAGTGGCTTGCGCCTCTCCATGGAGATAGTGAGAGGTTGTGGGGGCTGCATTATAATAGGCGATATGTTCTCTTCCTTCTTTGTCGGGCTAGGTTCCACCAGCTTCATTTCAAGTTTCCCTCGTACAGTCCTCCCCATATGGTTCTTACGTCCCTAGTGGTGGTTTTCGTGGGTCCATTCTCCTTGTTTTCCCTTCATGGTGGTGGTGGACTATGTTTTTATCGTCTAACCGTAACATACTCCTTGAGATACCCTCTTTGGACTAGGCTCACAAGTTCCCATTTGAGGTCATGGCATTCAGTTGTGTGATGCCAATGGCCTTTGTGAAACAAGCAATATCTATTCTTATTTTGGTTCTCTGACTTTCCTTTCAATTCTCTGGCCACCTCAGCAATCCTTCATCTCTGATTTCCATGAGTATATGCTCTCGGGGGGCTGTTAGTGGAGTCAGGTTAACAAATCGGTCGACGCGTGGTGACTTTGACTTTTCTCGCTCAAGTGGCCTTGCCTCCTCACAATGCCTCTTCTTCCCTCAATGTTGGTCGAGTTCTTTCTTCTCTTCCCTTGGCTTGTCCTTGGTTCAGTCCCCTTCTCACGAGCTTAGGAGCTCAGTTGCACTCATATACTTCTGGCCATGGGTAAGGAGCTCGGTGAAACTCATGGGAGTCTTCTTGACCAAAGACCATAATAATATCTTGTCACTTAACCCGGCCATCCTTTCCGTAAGGGTTATGTCATCGCTATACCCCATCCACTTTCAGGGCCTCCACATTCAACCTCATGACATAGTCTCATAGGTTATCATCCCTATGTTGCCTAACAGTAAGGAGATGGGTGGCAGGCTTCCTTTGGTCTATTCTTACTAGAAATTGGTGGATGAACATCTTGCTGAGTTCACTGAATGATGAAATAGAGCCTAGTTTTAGCTGCCGATACCAAGAGTGGGCTGAAGATGTTAGTGTAAGCGGGAACGCTTTACACATGATATCCCCTGGGGTACCCTGAAGCTCCATCCAAGTCGTAAAACTCTCTAAGTGTTCAGTACAATCCCTAGTGTCGTCGTAGGGTGTGATAGACGGCATTTTAAATCGTGGGGACATTTTAGCATGCATGATCTCTTTTGTGAATGAAGGTTCTGCATGCTGAAGCAGGGCCTCAACCGAGTAGCGGACCTTCATAGCTCAGACATGCCTCATATCGTTTATCTACTCTTAGAGCTGTTTGATCTCTGCGCCTAGCCCCAGATCATCCGCCGTATCTTCAACCTCAGTTTGCGCCTCCTTTTTTCATTGATCACCATGCGTAAATCCTCAGGGTTGTTAGGATGCGTAGCCTGCGGTCCTCCGGTACTTGTCTCAGCAGCCTGGGCTCGTTGCTCCACCTCCTCTTCTTGTCGTCCTCTAGATCAGGCTTGTCGCTGACGGTTAAGGGCTAGAGTTAGGGCTTAGACTTGCCTTCGAAATTCGGCAATTTCCTCTCGTTAGGTTCGATGGTTTCTTCAGACGTTGACTCGTCGAGTTGGTTGGGGGGCAGTGGGTGGCACTCCCTCAAGAATCGAGGCGTCCCTCGAATGCGCAGAATGGGCGGGCCGTCACCTAGATCTCATTGTCCTATTGGATCTCCTACTCATTTTCTTAACTCTTTGGTGGAAACTACAAGGTAAGGTATGTTTATCCTTTCATCCCCACAGACGGCGCCAATTATTGATGGCTAAATCTCGGAGGCAAGATTAAGTCAGCTGCTCCACTTCTCTCTCTACACCTGTAATGGGAGAATGTAAAGTAGGAGACCAAGATGAGAGGGGGGTGGTCTCATTTTTACCCCTCTGAAACTTAAGTCAGTAAAGGGATGAAGGAGAGTAAAGTAAAGAATAGTTGAAAGTTGTTGTTGCATACCTCTTAAAATGATTTTACTATGGTATTTATAGTGGGAGGCTGGCCTTAAGGCTAGGTTTGTCTCTGTAGAGTAGCATGCATCTCCTCCAATTGGGCACATCCTCAGACCAAGCCCCAACTTCAAGCTTCTCTAATTAGATTGGTGAGGTATGAGGCAACATGTGATGACCTCGGGTGTCTGGACAGCTTGTCCTCGTGTCCGACAATGTACTTCCTCAGTCTCTATTGAATTGGCCATATTAAATGCTTATGATGACACACTGCTGGCCTCGGGTGTCCCGAGGTGCCCTCAAGGACTAGGACTTGAGTGCCCTCGAGGTTGGCTCGCGTCCCTTCTGTCTGGTTCCAGGGTTGATTGCCTCCATTGACACATAAGAATTTCTTTAAGACTTAGTCGCGTTAACGTGTCCTTAATGATCTTTCAGTAGATGCCCGGAAAAATGGGTATAACAGCCTCTTTGGTTGGAGCCAAATAGGCAACCAAAACTTCTACAAAAAAAGGGGCAACCAAAATCCTTGTTTCTTCTAACTTTTTTATTATCGTTTAATGGAATATTTGATATTTGTCTTGAGATTTATCTTTATTATTGATTGAGATATGTTTTATTGTTATATTTTCTTGATATCATGAACGAGAATTTATTATGTAGTTGAAAATATAAATAACATGTTAATAAGTTTTAAGAAAACTTATATGAATCAATTTATGACAAACAGTTTTACAATCCAATACTATAATGTGTCAAACATTGTAACAAGTAATATAGCTTTTAACCGATACTGCACCAAACATTTGACAGTACTATTTAATCCAATACAATACAATCTAATCCGACAGATTTAATACAATATTGTTCAGTATTATCTTAACTGGCAAACGAGACCTAGGTCAATGGTATAAGGCCTATACACTAGAATTCAATTTTGTAAAAAAAAAAAAAAGACTTACCATATATGTGCTTCACCCTTGAATTCTGAATTCCTTTTATGTTGAGTTTTTTCTCTTACTTTTGTAGGAAAGTCGCAAGTCAATCAATAAGGAATCTAAAAAGAAAAAAAAACTATATTCTACAGCCGTGGAATCGCTGATCGATTACGTGAAGTAGATATGAGTGGAGATTCATGTATTCATTTCTAAATAATTTAAATTAATAACTAAATATAACAATGGTTATTTATAAGTGATTCTTCGTTGTGTTTTCGTTACATTACATTACGTTGAGTCAAACTTCATCTTAAAGTTCAATTTAGTGTAGTTCTAATTTTTTCAAGGGTTAATGTGAAAATACTCCTTGCATTGACTGATTTTATAATCACACTCCTGCGTAGTTTTTCTTCCAATTCAATACTTGTATTTTAAATTTTACAATTAAGCCCCTCTTACAACCAGGCCTATACACGTGTCCCCCTAATCTCTCAATTTTAATTTTTTTTTCTATGTTTTGATAACAACTCTTTTTATATTGTATTTAGTTTTAATAGATGATATGCACTGGGAATAACGACATAGGCCATCAGTCATGTAACATAGGTCTTAGTCGTTTTAAATCTCATTGTCTCTAATTTGACAATGTCTTTTAACTCTATTTATTGTTTTCTTATTTACTATTATATTCTCACATACGTTGCAAATGTTGATCCTATTAATTTTTATTTTATAAATTCAATTTGTTTTTATGAAAATATGTGAAATATATTATGTGACTACCTTGATTATGTTTAAAAAATATGGGATAGTCACGTTGGTTAAACCGAGATTTATTCCTTAGAGCTCGCTCTAAATGATGGTAAGTATAAGGAAATCCTAATTTTTCTGCTCATAGATTCCTTATCTCATTCATAAATATTTTTTTATTAATTATAAGAAAACGCCTCAAACACTATTAACAAAAGTTTTCAAATATCAAAATTAAAAAAAGTAGTCATATTGACTCTTATTTCTTATGTCTAACAATGTCCATCTACACTAAAATTATGGACCCGTCTAATATTGGTATTGGCGAATTAAAACGTACTAATTCTCATAGAGGAATTGACGAATGAAAGCTGTGCGCTTTGGAGAAGAAAGGCATTTGGGTAAAAGTTTCTTTGATCACTTAACCATCTGCTACAATTGTAAATCACGGATGAGGATGGAGAGAAGGTTCGATTCTCATACTTTATGTAAGTATGAGGATTAGTTTGAATTTTTTGAAGTTTGATGTTTAAACTGAAACTGACTCGAAAGTATATGGATGAATATAATATTTTTCTTAAAAGATGTTAGATTAGTGAACTTACAAAATTTGAGAATCTGCATTGCATACTGAATAGAATCAAAACTTAATTTAACTGAATGTCACATTAATTAGTACAACAGTAACTTATTAGAACGTGCTAAATAGGTTGAGAGGGATATACATATGAATATGCGCACAAAGATGTAAAATATAATGACAGGAAATATAAGCACTCCTCACATTGTCTCATATTAAGTATACCCCCTTCAACTTCAAAGCCTTATGTAGAATACTCCACGTTATCATTTAAGCAAAGAGACCACCTCTGTTAATTTGACCATCTATTGAGCATTAAAACGAGTGTGTCATGCACATGTCATATTTCCAGTCTCATATATCATTGGGAACGATTCTACGGTAACCTTTAGGAGAATTATTTATGGAATGCCTCAAGAACTTGGAATATTGGAAATTAGGATAAGAACCGAAAACTTGTCTATAAATATGCCTCTTAAAAGGCACTGTCTACATCTCAGAAAAAGGGTGAAGATGTTATATGTACATAGCAATGGCCATTTCAAAAATTTGTAATTTATGGAGCTTCAACCTAAAATTAGAATCATCATTTCATAGACGTTAGAAACCAAATTGAGAAAAACTCTCTAAAATAATTCTTAAGTGCCTTTAAACTAAAATTAGATTTCAAGAAATGCATAATGACCGTCTCAGTATTTTGCCTTAACCCTCCCATGTTTTTTTGTCTTGATCACTCAAACATTACTTCAAATCTTCTTTAAAAAAATGCCTCACTCTTTTCTTCCTGAAATATAAAATGGTTGGATGAAAAACTAGAAAGATATCACTTGAAAAGATGTGAACTTTTATATTGAGATACGAAGGGTAAGGTTAATTTATGTAATTATCAAACAAAAAGTGTTATCCTATAATTAAGATAAACTACAACGATTCTTAGTTATTTAATTAATTATATCTTTTGCATAAATCAATAAGATAGATAGAAAAAAGCTTTAGAAAAAATATTGTTTAGACATAGTTAAGTCTGATCTGAATGTATGCGCGTATATATGTTATGTGTATATGTATGTATGCATATGTAAATATACATCATGTAAAATACTTACAAGTTTGATTAATTGTTCAGGAGACATCCATGACCAATTGACAAGCTCAGGTTTCTTAGTTCCATCACCCAAAAGATTAATTTCTCCATAATCGCCATTGAATTTGAACAGAAACCTAGGCGCGAAAGAAAAAAAAAGTTGAACAATGAGAGAATTCAGAGAAAATTTGCTTTTCATTAAGCTTTTCAAGTTTGATTGTGGAGAGCACTTAAGATTGTCAAAGGATGTAATTACTGCTAACTGCTAAGCTAATTAAATCAGTTAGATTAGCTTAAGGAGAGTAACAATTAGTAACTACTAATTGTTACTCAGTTGCTTAATAAACATGTTAAGCAATCGTACATAGAATTAGCACTAAGTAATAGCATTACTAATAGTCTCTCTAACAAACAGAAACATTTTATCTTGCAAATAAACTAAAATGAGTCTCTTGTTACCAAAAAAAAACCACATTAGAATATACGAGGGGAAAAAATTCATTTTTAGTTTCTACTTACTCCCCTTTCAAGTCTACCTTTCTCCCTTAGTTGTGATGGGAATTCATACTTCAACCAATAAGGAATCTGAAATTACAAAGAATCAACAAGTCGTTCAACATGAAAAATGAGAGCTCAACAGTAGTATAATTGGGAAGAACCAAAACTTAATTTAACTGAATAGAAAAGGACGGTTAAAATGTGGTTGCCTCTCCCCGGTTGACTGTCATGGAAATAATTGAATATTTTTTGTGATAATTAGTGGGTCATTTATCTATATGAAAATCGGGAGAGACGGTCATATTATGACCGCCTCATGCAATAACCTCACCATTACAGTCAATACTTAATCAAACAAAAATATCTAAAGAGGTTTATAAAAAAACTGTTAAGCATGAAAATTATGTCAAATTTGTCGCTTTGATTAATTAAAATTTTCCAAAAAAATATTTATGTTAAGCCACTACTAAGGAAAATATGACTCCAATTAATTTTATTCTCTCTCAAGTTATGTTAATCGTCATTCTTCTTTTTCAAGAGGTTTTAGAATCTTATTACTCTGATTTTGATCATTCTCGATTTCTGGGGTCTTATCCGTGGCGGTCAGCACAACATCCTATGAATAATCCTCCTAAAGGTTACCGTAGAAGCGTTGGAATTTGTCTCATCAATCCTTCAAAAAAGGTCAGTTTTGGTTCTTTTAATTCTCTGCTTCTATCTTTACATATTCACAATTTATTTTCATTTGTTAATTTGTGTTCATTATGTGCTTCAATATGTTGCATCCTTGCAGATTTTTGCTGCTTCAAGGCTGCGAGATCGTCGATCTCGGGATATGCCACAGGTAGATCTAATCTAACAATGACCCTCAATTTTTTTCACTTTATTTTTCATTTTGTAGGAGGGTTTTTTGAGAAATTTAATCATGGTTGTCAGTGATTCTCAGTTTGACTTTTTAACTACCTAATTGTTTGTATATTAAAAGAGTTTAAAAAAAAAAAGAGTTGAGGGTGAAGATACAAAAAGTATAAGATTACTCTGGCTAGACCTATAAGATTAATCTTAAAATATGTAAGGGAAGCATAGATGAGGGTGAAGATCCAAAAAGTGCAGCCATCAGAGAATTAAGAGAAGAAACTGGAATCAAATCAACTGAGATTATTTCAATGGTCTGAATTTTCTATATTTTTTTCGTTACTCCAAAGGAATTATATTATGATCTCAACAAGAGAAATGTTATGTTGCACAATAAATTAATATGATGTGATAATTATATATATATTGTATGAATCATGTGAAAAAATACATTCACGTTATTTTAAAATTCTTACAATTTGTTAAATTTAACAAATTTATCATGTTTATGAATTTCTCGTATATTAAATAACCATTACACCATCATCTTTCCTCTTTCTAACTAAATGACGAATATTCCTTTTTCCTTTTTAAGTAAGTTCCTAAAAACTCATTTTATCAAATTAAAAAAAAAATTACTCCGACCTGTCTTTTAATTTACACGAACAACTTCTCATTTAAATTGAAAAATACATTACATACCTTCAATAGTTCATGTTAACTTCTATTATTTTTTTTATTTACATCAACATATTCATGCTAACGGGACTTAAATCGGTTAAATATAAAAGAAGCATGTGTAATTTTCATTATAGAGACGGTGTTTGCATAAGTTAAGAAAATTAAAGAAGTGGTGGAAATAATTTTTTTTACAAATTATTTATAAAAAATTCATTGGTTATATTAATAATTCAATCCATTTATACTGCTAACAAAATAACTAGGATGTCATCTAAAAGATAGTTCTTTGACAAAAAATGATGAATTAAGAGTGTTTTAAAACTTTTCAGTGTTTTAAAATATATAAAAAAAAACCTCTATGTTCATTGTTTTAAAAATTCTCGTTATTTAAGCAAATTCAGTGTTAAAACATTTTTTAAATTTAAATCGTTAACTTTTAATTGAGCGCGATAATTCACATTATTCACATATTATCATGTATTGTTCAATATTTCCTCTGTAAATTGTCAGAAAAATTGGTTGTAAATTGTCACCACCTATGTCAATATACATATCCCACAAATGGAAACTAAGTTCTGCTCAAGATAATTGTAATGTTGGGACAGTTTTTAGAGGAATTTTAAGTTGACATTATAAACTATTTTTAGATTGAATAATAGTGAGAAACTTGAGATGTTCAAGAGACATGACTATTCAGAGTGTTTAAGAGATGTATTTGCATCTTTGTGGTCTCAAATAAATAAATGAAAAAAAATTGTGTACTATTATATATTTGGGTCAGTTAGTTTGACCTACTATAATTCAAAATATTCTAGACAATACATCACACTTACATAAATTATACTTACATAAACGTGTCAAATGAGATAATTCATCAAACTTGAATCTAAAAAATTCAACGGACGCTCAAAAAATTTATTACATAAACTCATGAAATCTGACGTGGTCATTACCAATTCCTATCCTAAAAGCCGTCTTACTTCCGTCCGATTTCTTATTGACCCTCACTTAAAGTAAAGCTAACTAACCATTCTTAATTAAGTCCCTCTCATATTAGCGATCTTGTTGAAAGTCCTGGTTTTCCGCAACTCGCCAAACACAACGGGGGAGCGTTGTTGTTTTGCATTTTTACAGCGTTTTCAGACTACTGTAGAGAACGCTCCGATAGGAATTTTTGTCTCATATCTGGTAATTTTAAAAAGTGTTTTGGATCCTTATATAGATATGCTAAATGGGTCAGTGTGGCATTAGCCCAGTCAGACCCGCCTGTTAAATACCCGGACCGGACCAGCCCTGACTATACAGAACAAGTTCGGTCTTGACCCGGGGGTTAGAATATGGTCCGTTACGGGCCTAATAACAGGGCGGACTCGAGGCATATTGGGGCCTTTGGCAAATGTGAAGAACTGCCTCTTTATAAATAAAACATTTTATTATGATGTTTGTAGTAAAATATTTCAAAATCACATCTACATCTTTGCATACAAAATCACGTATTACGTTTTGATTAGGTCTAGGAAACTAATTTTAATTGATCATATAGTCCATTCATAAACAGTTCTCTTGCTCAGAAATTTTGGTTTGCTAGCCCTTATTGTCAAATAGACTTAATGGTTGCTCGTTTATTGATATCTGGAAGGGTGTTAAAGATGCTTTGGTTTCTGTAAAGGATACAAACTGGTTCGGTATTTTGTGGTTCTTGTTTGGTTGGTGGAGGCAATGGAAGGTTAGAAACCATTATACGTTTCACTTGGATTTTCCCTTAATATCCAAATCTGAGGTAAAACAAACCATTATACATTTTCTAAACTAAACTGAAAGATAGCTTCACAGCAAAATAAAGTGTGTGCAAAGTGATTGAGGGGTGAATTTAGACCTCTTTTCAATGTTTTCTCCAAACTTGGAATTGTGTTTAGGCACCCTTACTCATACACTCATGCACAAAATGGAAGGATTGAACGCAAACACAGAAATATAAGTGAAAATGGACTAAGTATACTAGCTCACACTGAATTACACTTCAAGTTTTGGTGGGAAGCCTTTGCCATAGCCACTTACCTCACCAACATACTACCCACACCAGTCTTGGCCTAAATATAAAAGTCCTTATGAAATGATTTTCTGTAAAAAAAAACCCTAAGTATAATCACCTAAAAGCCTTTGTGTGCTCTTGCTTCCCCTTCTTAAGACCTTACAATGCACATAAGTTTAACTTTCACACTAAGAAATGCATTTTCCTAGGTTGTATCCTTCTCACAAAGGATGCATATGTTTTGAACCCACTTATGCACGAATTTACACATCAAATAGTGCCAAATTAAATGAAATTGAGTTTCCATATACAACTCTCACTTCTACTTCCACCACTCCCCCTTCACGTACACTTGTGCTTGTTTATCCCCCTCTACACAGATCTTAACACCAAATGTCACCCTACAGAACATCATGCGCAACATGCAACCTCACTTCCTCAGGAGTTATGCCCTTCACCAGATTCAGTAAGCTTCTCTTCTTAGTCTCAACTTAATTCAAGTGTCTCACTATCTACTCCTTCTCCAACTTATAGTTTTTCTACAACTGACACAGCCTTTACTCACTCACCTTCACCTCTATCTCCCTCTCCAATATCATTTGTCCATCCCCAAACTTTTACTAATGTGACCAATGTGTATAACATGTTTACCAGATCCAAAACTAGATCCTTAAAGCCTAAAACTTTCACAACTATCCTTATCTTTTGTTCAGAACCTTACACTGTGCAGGATGCTCTCAATGATCCCAATTGGAAAGCTATAATGCTAGCCGAACTGTAAGTTTTACAAGCAAAACACACTTGGACACTAGTACCACCAAATGATAACCAAACAGTTGTAAAAAAATATATGTGTGTTTAGGATGAAACACAATCCAGATGGCTCCATTCACAAGTACAAGGCCAGATTAGTGGCCAAGGGGTTCCTTAGTCCTGTTCTCAAACCCTGCACACTCAGAGTAATTTTTTACCATTGTTGTCACCAAGGGATGTGATATCCAACAAATAGACATTAATAATGTATTCTTGCATGCAGATCTCTCTAAAATAGTTTTTATGGATCAACCACCAGGCTTCAAGGACCCTGCAAAGCCAACATTTGTATACAAGTTAAACAAAGCACTGTATGACTGAGACATGCCCCAAGAGCATGGTACATTAAACTAAAAACAACACTCAATAGTTGAATCTTTCATCATGCGGTGTCTGATACTTCACTGTTTCTCAAGCACACTAGCTGTGATCTACTTCTAGTTCTTATCTATGTAGATGATATATTAATCATAGGAAGCAATCCTTCCCACATTCAGTAAATTATTGGCAAACTAAGAGCTACTTTCTCCCTAAAAACACTTGGATCACTCTCATACTTTCTAGGTTTTGAAGCATTCAGGGACAACATTGGTTTGTTTCTCACCCAAACCAAGTATATCACTGACATACTACATAAGAGAAATATGTTTCATGCAAAAGGAAGCCCCACACCCATATGTCCTGCCTACAAACTCCCTGCTTAAGGAACCATTGGCTCCTTGCAATACATAACCTTAACAACACCAAACATTGCATTCACTGTGAATAAGTTGAGCCAATTCATGTCTTCCCTAACTCAGGACCACTAGAAAAGCCTGCAAGAGACTGTTAAGATACATCAAAGGCACACCACATCTTGGTCTCCATTTTAAACCAAGGTCATGTCTCAATCTCGAGTGTTACGCAGATGCAGACTGGGCCTCTTCCTTGGATGTCAACCAATGGCTTCTGTGTTTATCTGGGCAATCTCATAAGTTGGAGCTCCAAAAAGTAATTTGTAGTAGCCAGGTCTAGTACATAGGCTAAGTACCAAGCCCTTGCTCTTGTCTGCACTGAAGTAATGTGGTTGCTCTCCATGTTTTCTAAACTGAAACTCAAAAAAAGTAAAACACCAGTAATCTGATGTGACAATCAGAGTGCTTTTTTTCTGGCCTCTAATCCAGTGTTCCACTCATGTACAAAATACATTGAGCTCGACATTCACTTCATTCGAGACCAAATCAGTTTCAAAATAGTCGAAGTCAGATATGTACCTTCATCTTCACAAATAGCAGACATCATGACTAAGCCTCTCTCTCCTACTCTCTCCACTCACTTTCAAGGCAAGCTCAGTCTGGTTTTACCTCCCTTTTACTTGAGGAGGGTTGTTCGAGCACAAGCTGATTTATGCCCCCTAGACAGTGAGAGATGTACAATCTGCCCAAATCAGCAACATCATATAACTTAGCAAGATTTTTCCTCTGCCATATCATTCCATGTCAGCAAGCATCTCATTTGTCAAGAGAAGCAACCACCTCATAACAACTTTGCTACAAGGCACTCAATGGTTGGAGCTCCTCTCTAGCCAATCACACTTGCTTTGGAGATTTGATTCCATCATCACTCTCATGCTCCTTCTTTCTCATGCATGCGAAAATTCATTTTATTCCTTCTATTCATTTATCTTGCATTTTCTCTTTTCAACTAATATATATATATATATATATATATATATATATGTATGTGTGTGTGTGTAATATATATAGGTTAATATATGACATATATATATAATTGTGTGTGTGTATATGTATTGTATATTGTATATGTGTATATATATTGTATATGTGTATATATAATAGGGAGAGATAGATTGGTGGGTTAATAAGCTTTTAAATTTTTGTAAAATAATCATTAAATATGTAGAAGAGTATAATATGAAGAAAATGCTTCTAGTAGGTGGGGTCATAAAATATGACTATATTTGATGTTTATAAAATTTATTGTCTATTTTTTGTATTAATGTTCTATAATATAACTATTTGTGCATAAAGCACAATTATTAAACAAAAAATTAAGCCCTCAAACTAGAGGTGTAAGCGGTTCGGTTTGGCTCGGTTTAAGGAGTTTTACCTAGCCAAATCGAACATACCATTTATACAATTAGCAACCGAACTAAGCCGCTCAATGTTCAAAAACCGAACCGAACAGTTCAAAAATAATAAAAACTGAACCGAATCGTAAGATGAAAAGCAAAGCAGAAAAATTCATCAAATATTAACCTAATTTCTAACTAATCTCAACCAAATCGGCAACAGATACAAAACCAACATCAATCTCAACTAAGTCTTTAATAGATTTAAATTTCAACTGAGAATACAAAATATTTACAGAGACAACAGAGAATACATGAAAAAAAAGATACAATTTAGGTCATAGAGACACATTGAGATAGACAAAGAAAGTGAGAGACATTGAGAGAAAGAAACAGAGATAAAGAGAGAGACGAGGTTAACTGATAAAAATTAAACCTTAGGAAAACTAAGACTTAAGATCTGAAAAGGTGATGAACTGAGAGTTAGAAAGTTGGGGGTTCTTCATTGGCTTTACGATGATGGAAAGTGGGTGGAAAACATGTGGCTCTGCGACGATGGAGTTCTGATGAGCGGTTGTTCGGTGGCCAGCGAGGCAGAGGATGACCTAATCGTGACGGTTGTAGTGACAATAATGACGACAATGGTAGCCGTCACGCTGGGTCTGTGATGAAGCAGCTTGACGACTACGAGATGTTGTGTTCGAGAGAGAGAGAGATGGAGAGAGAGGAGGGAGGGAGGGAGAGAGAGAGATGAGGGAGGGAACCTCTAGGCCTGTTGTCTCTGTGATTTTACGATGAGCGTAGGTCTATGGCTCCGTGAATTTGCAACGAGGGAGGTTGAGGGTGAGGCTGCGTGAAGTGAAGGGGGGAATTAGGGCAAATGAACTATATATAGAAGTGTGGTTCAGTTTTGTTTGGTGGAGTTTTTTCACAAAAATCGAACGCCGAACCGAACTATCCTATTTTTCTACTTCTGAAACCGAACCGAACTGTCAGAAGTGACAAAACCGCCCGAACCAATGTGGTTCGGTCCGATTTAGTCGGTTTTCCTTACACCCTACCTCAAACTGACATAAGGCCTTAGGCGACTACCTCACTTCCCTAGTCATTGAGCCGGCCTTACCTAATATTTTGAGCACAAGGACTGACCGGACCGCCTAAGTTGGCCACAACTGGCCCTTGTAACTTGTTTAGTCTTTCAAAATATTGAAAAGAGAAGATCATGGGTTTTCATCCAAGAGTTCATTTTTTCACCCATTTGCCACTGAACTGATATGCATATGTTGTTTTTAGATTAGATTTATTTTCATTTTATAACCTTTTTAAATATTTGGTCAAATCATTTGTAGAATTTAGAGGAAAAAATAATATATATATAATCTTCTAATTCATTAATATGCTTAAACATATATCATTAAAAGTGATAGCATTTATCAAATAATCTTAGAAGAAAGTTAATAAAGAGAAACCTACAATTGACAAATAATAAGAATTAGATATACATATAATCTTCTAATTTATTAATATGCTTAAACATATATCATTAAAAGTGATAGCATTTATCAAATAATCTTAGAAGAAAGTTAATAAAGAGAAACCTACAATTGACAAATAATAAGAATTAGATCAGTGGTTATTGAACCATACCCCCAAGCCTATTCGAATATTAGTATCAATGCTTTTATATTTTCAGAAATTATATTAGATAGCTGTTTTCATAGATCCCATTAGATTTTTGTCAATCTTTTTAGATTCTTAGATTTCTATTAATTTTATCATTTTAACAGTTATAGTATTTTTTTAGTACACTTATTTACCTATTAATAAAATACTTGTTTTGTTTTTTTCCCATTCCTAGATTAGTTTTTTCCTTGCAAAATGAAAGTCATTTATTTATTCTGAAATCAAATTTCAAAAGCAACAATTGATCCTTTACGTTTTGAATTTGTTATCCTTATAAAGTATTTCGTATTAGTTACTTTGTTATCCCCATTCCTCCTCTATACTCAAAATCCATCATCACAACCCATAGATAGTGCACAAAACTTATTTAAGCTTATTTGGTGAGTAAATCATATTTCAAAATATCTTAAAGTTAAGTGTATGATGAAGATGAAGACTGCAATGATGCCGAAGATGCAGACTGCACTTTTTCAAACTATTTTAATTTAACTTTTATGGTTTAAATCTACCGTAGGTATGAAATTTTATGTTTCAATTTAAGTTTATCTTTCAATTCTTCCTCATTTTAAGAGAATGTGATCAACGTATAATATATTAATAGTATTATTAATTTTTGGGTTTCCCATTATTTTGCCTTTTGATTTTTTTAGTTTATATTTTAATTTCGATTTGTTACATACCCTGAACTTAATTTAAGTCATTTACAATCAACTATAATTGAGGTTAATTTTTTTCTTATTTATTTTTAATTTATTTCTAACTATTTTCATGGGTAATTGAATTAGATTTTCCTTTGAGTTTGAATATACTTGTTTTCTCAACTTTTCCAGATTTTTTTAAATTTTAAATTATTTATATAATTTTTATTTCTTTTATTTTATTTATGACATGAAAACTTTCGTGAAGTTTTTTTGAATTTATTCCTCAAGAATGTGTTCCAATTATCTGATGTTATCAGATATTGACAGATAATATATGATATCTTAATATATAATGGCATTATATTTATGTCAATTGATATTAATTTAGAAATAAAATTTTCATAATTCAACAAAATTTAATGATGTAGACACGTATTATCATCGATAATATGTATTGTTAATACATAAAGATATAATACCCATGTCAATACATAGTTACGCATGGATAAAATTTACATATTTAAACATAATACAATTCTTGTAAATACAAATTGACACTTATATTCATGTTAATTGTAATTTATTTCCATGAATTGTCCTTTCTCACATCTTTAGAGAACGTTGATATATTTTTATTTTTTAAGTTCTTTCTTTGTTCATGCATTCATCCTTCTCCTGCAAATCAAATAGTCAAATATTAAAATTTTGTATATGGAAGTAAAAAATAAGTAACAATGTAAAGATTTATAACTTGTAAATACCCTTCAAAATATGGTTATATCTATCAAATATGCAATTTTAATTGACAGTCCATTTAAATAATACGTAGTAGTAATATTGAAAATGAGTTAATCTATGTAAATAATCAAAATTCATGAATAATTGAGATATGTTACACATGCATATCATACAGTAGTAACTTTCAGAGATTGTATTATATATATATTCAAACATAGAAAATTATAAATATTGATATGTAAATGTTGTTGAAGAAAAATGCTCATATATATATATATATAAGGATAAAGATTTACATATCAATATTTATATTTTATATGTATTTTCGTAAATATGTATATTATCCAATATCTTTAATCATATATGTTTATGCATAGACCCATGTGATTAAAAGTAATTATTTACAAGTTATTATAACAACGAGACAATAACTATTTACATTAATTACATAAACCACCCACAGAAGAAAAAAATAAGAAAAAAAAGACCAACAACTATTTGCATGTGATAAAATATTCTTTAAAATATTTATTCATATAATGAAAATATTAGTAATATACCATATATATATAAGGCTTACCCACCTCCATTTCTTCATCGGTTTTGTTGTTTTTGAAGCCACCTTATTTGGGAGGTTAAATTTGAATTAATTTAAAAGAGAGATTCTGGAGATTCTAAAATCTGGTGTAATTTATTAGTAATTTTTGGATATAAATCCATTTTTTGTTGGATCAATCATTATTGATTTTTTTCTAAAATTTACTAGTTTATAATTATTAAAATATAAGAAAGGGTATTTAAGGTATACTAATATCATAAAATCTGGATATTTTACAATGTTTTACAAAATATAATGTTTTAAGAATCTTGATAAAAATCTAGGTCCTATAATATTCTTAAATACCTAATTATCACTTATATTTTCATGATAACTAATTTCATAATTATGTGAAGTAGGTCGGTCTGATTATAAAGCCCGAACCAGACTGTCGTGAACTCCGGCCTAGACTGGCCGGCCCATTATCTTAAGGGCTAGTCATGGGCTATACCGGGCTGGAGCAGTTTTTCTCCTAGTCAGCTCTGGACCAGCCCATCCGCCTAGCTCAGAGGTCCATTGCCTCTGGCCCTGGCTACCCATTAAGCACCTCTATCCTTATAGAAGGGATTTTTAGGGGTTTATACCATTTTATAATCTTATTTCGTAAAATAGTCAATAATTTTAATTTTTAGCATTTTCACCGGTAAGATAAAAAGTGAACAAAAAAGTAATAGAATTTTATAATTATAATCCTAAATATATAGAATATTAACATAATATTTACCTAATTGTTGAAATTAGATATAATTCATAAAAATAATTATATTATTTTATAAATAAAATGGATTAAATAATGAAAAGAATCATAACGGAATTGCTAATTTACAAGTAAAAAAATGGTTAGATGAACTCATCTAAGTAAAACAAAATATCTAAAAATATGTACATTTGCTTATTTAAGTTTATGTAGATTTACTTAGATTTGAAATTACTTAACCCAAAAAATATGTGTATTGTTAAAAAAATTGCTTATTTATTAAAATACACTCACTCCACATTACTACAATATTTAACTAATTTTCTTTATCAATTATTTAATGAAAAAACTTTTATTTACATAGAGAATCAACATCAGAGAGAGAGCTTACCCTACTCACAATTTATTTTCAAACTCTTGCTTTACCCCAATATTAAACTATTTTTTATCAATTATTTAATGAAAAGAAAAAAGTTTTACCATCATTTACATAGGAAAATAACAATTACCATCATTTACGGGGAGGAGATATAGAGAGAGACAATAATTGTGATCTACTCTTACTTTATATTTCACTAAAAAAATATGCTTATTCAAATTGTTATTTACTCTTACTTTATATTTAATTATTTTATTAGTAAATATACATTTGTTTAAAAATCATAACTAATTCTTCCTAATAATAAGGGATTGATCAATTTTTAAAAAAAAAAATCATTTATTGAAAATTATATAAGTGAATATATGAGATAATATTTAGAGATAATATTTTTCATAATAAATTATATAAGGACTTATAGAAATAAAATATACTAATAAAAATGAAAATTAGATATAAATAATGAAAGTTCTTACATTAATATTATTCATATATTATGTATATAATAACATCTTATTGATTTTGTATCATAAATAAAAGTGTTAGCTGATATTTTTCATTATTAATAGTGTTAATCATCTTTTTACTTTATAGATTTATGATGTTATAAGTCTAATTAAATTTATTTTGTATTGAAGTTCACATCCGGAAAACAATCCATTCTCCTGGATGTCCTGCATGTGCCTGAAATTCATAAGAATTTGGTTTTAGAATCTCTTTTATGTAAGAGTGGATTTAAACTTGTCTTTGATACTGACAAGTTTATTCTTACTAAAGGACGGATGTTTGTTGGAAAATGTTATAATTCTGATTGTCTTTTTAAACTTAATGTAACTCCTGCTATTATTTATGACATTTCTGCTTCTTCTGTTTATATCGTTGAACTATCTAATATTTGACATGTTAATTTTGTATCCTTACAATATATGATTAATTTAGAACTTCTGTCTAGATTTAACCTAGAAAAAATGTGAAATTTGCATAGAATCTAAATTTACAAGTAAATCGTTTAATCTATAGAAAGAGAAAATGACTTATTTGATATGATATAAAGATTTATTTGATCTGAAATTAACACCTAGTAGAAGAGGTAGAAAATGGTTTGGTTACGTTTATTGATAATTTTAGTAAATATTGTTATGTATACCTGCTTCATTCAAAAGATGAGACTTTGGATGTGTTAAAGACATACAAGTCTGAAAATCAACTTGGTAAAAATATCAAAGTGCTTAGATCTGATCGAGGTGGAGAATATGACTCCATTATGCTGTCTAATTTTGTGCTCAACATGGAATTGCACATCAGAATACTACATCTCATACGCCTCAACAGAATGGGGTGGCTAAAAGTAAAAATAAAAGTCTGAAAGATATGGTGAACTGTATGTTGAACAGTTCTAGACTACCTCATAATTTATGGGGAGAGGCTTTGCTTACGGCAAACACCATACTGAACATGATTCCACATAAGAAGACTAACAAGTCTCCTTATGAATAGTGGAAAGAAAATTTTCCTTCCTATAAAATCTTAAAAGTGTGGGGGTGTACCGCAAAGGTACAAGTACCATTGCCAAGTCAAGGTTGGACCTAAGGCGATAGACTGTGTTTTCATTGGATATGCATTTAATAGTATTGTATATAGATTTTTGGTTATTAGGTCATAAATTTCTGACATAACTACCAACACTATTATGGAGTCTGTTAATGCTAAATTCTTTGAGAATGTGTTTCCTTTTAAGGAAGGAAAACACAGTCACCAAACGAGATTTAGAAAAAAGTTCTTCTAGAGCTCAGTTGATGAAGAATCTGAACCTAAGCTTAGAAGAAGTAAAAGAGTTAAAACGAGTACCTCATTTGGTCTAGAGTTTCTAACATACCTGACAAAGGTCAAACCTCAAACCTATAAGGAGGCACGGTCCAACCCTGAGGCTCCTTTTTGAAAGGAAGTAGTCGATAATGAGATAGATTCCACTATGCAAAATAACACTTAAATGTTGGCTGGTCTCCCTCCTGGGAATAAACCAATAGGCTATAAATGGATATTCAAAAGAAATCTGAGAGCTGATGATACTATTGAAAAGTACAAAGCTCGGTTGGTAGCTAAGGGATACCGACAGAAGGAAGGTATATAATTTTTCTATAACTATTCTCCAATGATGATAATCATATCTATCAGGATGCTGATTGCACTAGCAGCTTTTTATAATTTGAAAATTCACCAAATGGATGAAAAGACTGCTTTCTTAAATGGAGAATTGGATGAAGAAATCTATATGGAACAACCCAAAAGGTTTGTGGTTAAATGCGAAGAACGAAAGGTCTGTAAACTTGTTAAATCCATTTATGGGTCAAAACATGCGCCAAAGCAAAGGCATGTAAAATTTGATCACACTATGTTATCTAACGGCTTTAAGATAAATGAGTGTGATAAATGTATCTACATTAAAGGTACTAATGATCAGTTCGCCGTAGTATACTTATATGTAGATGACATGCTTATAGTGGGATTGAATAAGGATATAATATCTTCTACTAAGAGGATGTTGAGTTCTAAATTTGACATGAAAGATTTAGGTCTAGTAGATGTCATTCTTGAAATTCAAGTAAAGTGAACTGAAAAAGAATACATCCTTACTCAATCTCATTATGTAGAAAAGATCCTAAAGAGGTTTGCAGTAACTCCTTTCGACCCAAATTGTAAGTTGATGAAGAATGATGGAGTTGGAGTACTCATAAATAATTGGCAATTGAATATATATCATGAATTGTACTAGGTCTGATATAGCCTATTAAGTTGGAAGGATTGCAAGATATACAAATAATCTTGGGCGTGATCACTGGAGTGGATTGGTTAGAGTATTAAAAAACTTAAAGTTCACTATGAACTATGTATTGCACTACTCAAACTATCCACCTATGATAGAATGATTTAGCGATGCTAACTGGATTTCTGACAGTTTAGAGACCAAATCTACTAGTGGATATGTTCTTACCCTAGGTGGTGGAGCTATATCGTGGAGATCTACTAAGCAGACCTGTATAGCTCGGTCAACTATAGAATCAAAATTCATAATTTTGGACAAGGCTTGTGAAGAAGTTGAGTAGCTCAAAAATTTCCTGGAAGACATTCCAGTGTGGCCAAAACCTATGTTGGCAATATGTGTCCAATGTGGTAAGTGTAGACATATTAGACAGAGACATAATACCATTAAGCAATTGCTCTCTAATGGGGTGATTTCCTTAGACTTTATAAGGTTAAAGGAGAATCTTGCTGACCCTCTGACAAAAGGTTTAGTAAGGGAACTAATAAAGTAAACATCGAGGGGAATGAGGTTATATTCTATTTAATGAATCATTCAGGTGGTGACCTAACCTAGTTGACTGGAGATCCCAAGATCTAGCTTCAATAGGCAAACTGGCAGGAATGATTCAAATTAACACACTGAGAAACTTATGGTTTCTTTCCGTTCCTATGATGTAAATATACTATGTTGTCTGTCGACGTAAAATGATATACATAAGTATTTAATGCCATTGATGTCTTGCTTGCAAGAGGAGTAGTGATATAATACTCTTAATCGTTGTCACCTATATGAGAGTAGAAGTGGGGTTGCTTCTATGAGAGGTGTGAATGGCTTAAGATCTATAAAGTTCTCAAGAATACGGGATATGTTCAGGACCAAAATGGACAGACGTATGAACTCAAATGTATTAAGATGAGAATATGTGTGAAATTTGTTGTCTCGGTTTATCTCAGAGTAAGTTTAGTTCAAGAACGTAGTTCACTGTTTTTCAAAATAAATGTGGTGAATTCTCACTACGAAAGGTTCAAATCCAAAAGACACATCTCCTGATGCATATCTCATCTGCTCTCTCTCTCTCATGTTGTTGTCTAGTTAGGAAAAGATGGAGAAAATATAAGTCAAAGAAAAATCAAAGAGAAGTGTGAATGAAAGTGTGTGTTGAGTAGTAATGTGAGATTGAGTCCTCCACTGGAAACTCAAAGAAAAATTGTTGGGTTTATAAACCCAACACTCATGCTTTAGGGTTAGCCCCAAGGGGCACCCCATATTTTGTGGGGAATGGAGGACTTAGATGGCACATGGTCCTCCCCTCCCCTCACACACGACCACCTGGCTCAGTCCGAATAGAATTAATTTTTTTATAGAAATTTTCTCTCTTAGTGCTTTGAATCAGTCAAAGTAAAGTTAAATATCTCCAACAAAATTCTGTATTGTTTTATCTACAGAAGATAAACAAAAAATCAAGTTATCTCCATTATCCCAAAAGTTGTGCAACAATCTTATCAACATGATCTACACGATTTTTCTCAACTTCTTTGCTTTGACTCCAAGCTATTTTTTGATTTTAAATACAGTGTGTGCACACTAAAAAACATCGAACCTTTTCTTCATCAAGGTTTTCACTACTGCATCAAATTTTTGTGCATAATTGAGAGAGAGAAATATAGAGAATTCTGTGAGAGGCTGAGGTACTTGATTGCTGTACTCAGTCTAAGATCGTTGAATCTTGCAGAGATGATTCGTCGTAGTCTCCAAGCACCGAGTATAGGACGATTATTGTCTTTAGAACTTTGCACACGTGCAAACCTAGATCTATTTTTTAATTTTCAGTTTATATTTTCGTTGTAATCATTTTATTAATTCAGTTGTAATCGTTGCTAATTGTATTTGAGTTATTATCATTTCACTTCTCTTGTAATCGTTATTAGTTTATGCAAGTTTTTTGCTCCATATCTACAACCAACAGAATAGACATAATCAGTGTACAATTTTTGCTATTTTAATAAATCCCTTCAGTTCTCTTGTATTTGAGTTGTAATGGTTTCACTTCTCTTGTAATTGTTCTTAGTTTATGAAAGCTTTTTGCTCCATATCTACACCCAACAGAATAGACATAATCAGTGTACTATTTTTTGCTATTTTAATAAATCCCTTCAGTTTTCATCTCATTCTCGTAGTTATTTCCCTCATTCGTTATCTTATATTTCTTTCCTTCGTCTTTATATAGTATCCTTAGCACAGAAAAATTACATAACCTCCAAAGCAAGCACACCATTTCTTAAATAGAATCATATACTCTATCAAGGGAAAAAACTGAATACAGATCAGAGTTCCTCATTATTATGATTTGATGATATCACAAGAACAATGTAAAGTTACAGTCTCCTAGAGAATATTTACCCTATTACGGCCATGCCGAAGTGTTTTGTTTTTTTAAGTTGGCTAAGTAATATCAATATACAGTAGATCATATCCTAAAAGTTGGAGTGTAATAGGCAATGATCGTTCCCAATTATATAACTTCTCTCTCTAAACATTAATGAAGATTAAAGGGCTTGAAGACAGTCATAACTTGTCTGTAAACAGGCTTCTTGAAATCCACTGTCTGCATAGTAGAAAAAGGGGAAGGTATTATAAGTTACAATGTTACATGGCAATGTCAAAAATATTCATCCAAGCTCGTTGACTTTGAAATAATAAAGAAATTAAAATAATAAACAATGAAAAGTAAGTTTTAGACCCTTAAACTTTTTTTGATAAGTAATGATCGTAAGATCATTTTGAAAATATTTTTAAAATAACTACAAGTATAAAAAATATAAATAATAGCGACTGCACGCTCCCCAAAAAAATCGTGTGGCTAAAAAATTTCCGACGTCAACTCAAGGAAAACTACTTCAATCTTCAATTATTTATATTATATTTACCGTACACGTCAAATATATTACAGGTATATTGTTTATATATTATATCCATTATGTAAACTTTCTAAAAATTACACTTAATTTCACTGGATGCGAGGATCTTGTTTATTGACGTCGAAAATTATTATTTTTAGATTTAGAATGGCTATTTTTTTATTTTTCTTTCAATATTAGTTATTTTTTTATTTTTTTAAAGTGACATAATCTTAATATTCTCCATTTATTTTTTTAATTGAGTCTTTTGCCCTCATTTCTTTATTAAAAAGTAAAAAGTCATGCTTCACGCCAAAAAAGAATGCTAAAATGTAAAAGTACCACACATAAATTATTATTTTTTTTTGCGAAAATCGTTTTTATAAATTATTTTATTAATCAGTTCAAATCAATATATATAATATTATATCTCACCATTCAAAAATTTATAATTTAGAAGCTTCAACCTTAAATCAAAATCATGTCATAGACCTTAGAAGCCCAAATTATACTATAAAATGATTCCCTAGTGACTTTAAACTAAAAACAACTTAGTCTAATTTGCCTTCCCTCTCAGGTTTTATGAGCAAGAAATTAACATTTTAGCTAGAGTGCCAATTGTTATAATTTTAGGGTAAATATTACACTATCCTCCCCAGCATTTTATTTTAATTACACGACTATTACCTCTAGTTAAAGCCGGCATGTAAGTCTATAGTATAAAATTTTCCCAAAATGTCCCCTTTTTGGTAAAAAGAATGAATACTTATATATCATATTCTCAATTTTAATTTTTGTCTCATCTCAATTGAATTGTTCATACTAGTGTTTGACAATAAGTCTAAAATATTATTTCTTTTCCTTTTAGCTGAAATTTAATGTGGTTGGATCAGAGCTAGTAAGATATCAATGGAATGGAAATTTTCGACCATATTATGTTACTAAGGGAACCTTACGTAATATAAGAAGTGTAATGTAACTAAGAAAAAATGTAAGTGATGTTGCTCATATGAATATTTAATAGTATCTTTTACATAAAGAAATAACATATATAAAAGAAGCTTACAAAAAAATCAACATTACTCTGTGTGTAAACTTCGTCCGTTTCTGTATGCATGTGTGCATGTATATATGTGAGATTATATTGAAATACTTACGAGTTTGATTAATTGTTTAGGAGACATCCATGACCAATTGCCAAACTCAGGTTTCTTAGTCCCATCACCCAAAAGATTAATTTCTTCATCCTCACCAGTGAAATGGAGCAGAAACCTATTGTCTTGTAAGTAAAAACTTAAAATCAGAATATTTTAATGGCAATATAAAGGGTATCATATAGAGGCTAAAGTACATATATCTATTTTGCAATATCCACACCTAGAAATTCTTTGAAATTGCACCACGAGTTGTCCAAGACTCCAAATAAAGTTTTTTCAAGGTCCCCATTTTCAAATGTAGTATGATGTGTGTCTATATATATATATATATTAAAAAACATTAAAATATCTAATAGAAAAGTGTAAAAGAACCTATTATCTATCACATTAAAAACTTAATTACTATAATGAAGGACAATTTGATGATTCTAGTAATATATAGAGATACAATGATGTCCAAATAAAATTTTCCAAGTTACTGACTGTTAGACCGAGTATGTGATATATTTTCTAACCATGAGATCTTATGATAAAATTGTACATATAAAATTTCACATGACGTGTGATAAAATTTAGATCGAAAAGTCCATCAAAAAGAATATAGAGCGAGAATCATAGGATCAACTAGACGGTTATGAAAAATATACTAATCAGATGAAAGTACATGGATTACCGACGTGACAATCTAAAAAGAAGTTAATCAAAATCATTAGATTGATTAAATGGTCAAGATTTACTTAAATTGTCAGTGTTGATAAACTGGATCTTAAAGAAATATTGTTGATCCTATTTTCAGATAAAATTAGATAAGCTATATCAGGTTATATGAAGACATATTAATAGAGGCAAGATATAACTCCAAACAATCACAATAACCCTCAACACCCATAAGAAATAAGCTGACAATGTAGCTTGCATTAACCTTGTAAACTTTTTCTCCATAATGAAATACTATCAAAGTCTCCTCGTGATTTTTCTTCCTTTTTAAGGGTTTTTCACGTAAATTATGGTGTCTTTATTCTCTCATTCTCTCTCTAAATTATTCTTTTAATTTTTATATTATGATGTAGGAAATTCACTATCAATTATAAAAATGTGAATTTTTTCCTTTACATTTACTGCTCTTGTTGAAAGATGAGAAAAAAAACTCAAGAAATGTCTTCCCAAAATGCCCAAAACCAAACCAAACGCTTTCAACAACGGATATGGAAACGGACACGGCAGTAACCAGCCACAACGCCCATCACGAGAACACTAAAGTCACTTCACATGACAAAGGGAAAGGAATCATGGATGAGAACGGACCCGCTCATCCAGTGACAGAGTGGGCAGTGGAAAAGATGTTGGAGAGAAAAATGCTTGAGATGAGGAAGCTGGGAGTGGGCGGAGTGTTGGATCTGGAAACTTTGACCCATTCCCCACTGTGCCCATAAATCTTAGCCGCTCTAGTACCGAAGAAGCTTGAAAAGGAAGAAGTCTGAAAAGAAGGGAAACGTTATGTCGACGAGAACAGGAAGCGACCTGGCAACGACAACGATAACATCTTGATAATGGTAATGAAAACGCCGTGGCAACGAGAATTAAAATGGAAACGGGTACAACACTGGAAACGGAAACAAATTGGAAGTCGAGACGGAAACGACGTGGCAACAGAACCGGAAGTGAAAAAGGGTAAACTTGTTTCTTGTTTATTCGATTAACGTTATTATTGGTCTATTTCTTTTATGCCATTATTATTTGAAATAAAGAAAAATAGATCTGAAAAGGTCGAAAAAAGAACTTGTTAAATGAATTTGATGCAAGTATTATATGATAACAAATTTTAAATTTTAAATTCAAATCTGAATCTTAAATTATATTTAGAATAATGAATTTCGAAATGCTTTATTTGATACAATAATATTATCGTATTTTGAACAATAAAATATTTAATAAAAAATTTGCTTTGATAAGATTATTCTACATTCTAATCCAAATTTTGAATCATGTTTTAAATTTTGAAACATCTTATCTGAAACTAAAAAAAATTGTTAAATGAATTTGATGCAAGTATTATATGATAACAAAATTTAAATTTTAAATTCAAATTCGAATCTTAAATTATATTTAGAATATTGATACGATAAAATTTATATTTTAAATTTTGAAACATTTTATCTGAAACTTGTTATGATAAGATTATTTTAAATACTAAATTTTAAAATCAAATCAAATCTTGGATTCAAATTTTGAATTTAAGTTTATCTCAAGCTAACAAAAATCTTTCTTGATTGATGAACGAAAAAAGGGATGAACAAAAAAGGAGAATAAAAAGTCATGACAATGGGAAATGTCTTGAGAAAGAAAAAGAAAATTTTACCCGCATCAAATCATGGCTCAAGTTATTGTCAAGCTCACCAATACCAAGCCTTTTCATGCTATTAGTATTGGTGTCATAGTGAATGTCGAGAAGGACAATGTGAGAAGCCACGACATCGTCAAGGAAACTCATAGATTTCAGAACGGGAGTGTTGGAAAATTGTTTCAACCTCTATAGAGTTGGTTAAGGTTCACTTCATTAGAAGCAGCTCTAGCTCAGAGCGGGAGTACCCACAGCTGGCACAACAGGAGCTGGTGGAGGAGGAGGATCATAATTCGAGCTAACCTCGATATGCGCAGCAAGGACGCTGGAAGTGGGAGGCGTGGACGGGAGCTCTGAATGGGAAGATCTTAAAGTATCCGTCTAGGTCCTCTTCTCAAAGGGACCAACAAATTTGCTATGAAGCCTTTTTGTCATCCTTATGCATGCTTGGGCTCGATCAAATAAGTCTTGTTGTCCGATGAGCTAGATGAACTCGAAGAGCTGGAACGATCAAACGCGGAATGGGAAATATCTTGAGAAAAGAAAAGAAAATGACTTGAGAACGGAAAAAATCTTGACAACAGGAGCCGAAAAAATCATGACAACAGGAACAATTATCGACTATAGGAAAGGCAACGGGAACGGAAATGGCTATGAGTACGAAAATGGGAGCGGAAAATGAAAATGGGAGCGGAAACGATACGGAAGTTAATTTTTTGAAATTCTCTACGAAATGAGATTTGAGCTTCTAGAAGAAAGTTACAGTATATTTGTTCCATATTCATTCTATTAAGATATTATATGTGGTGTTTTTCGACATTCTTGTCGCATATATTTATGTACGGGAGAAACTATAGCAAGAGCCTGATAGGAAATTTAGGGCCCCTGAGCTCTTTGAAAAGTTTATGTCCTTGGGATTGTCTACGAACATCGTTCTCAGAAGGAAATTTAGGGCCCATGAGCTTTAAAAAAAACTTATGTCCTTAGGAGTGTCTACAGACTTCGATCTTAGAAGGAAATGGGCTCCTGAGCTCACCAAGAGTTCATGTCCGTGAAGGCTTTTACTTTCTAAAGAAAATAGGCCCCTGAGCTCACCAATAGTTCATGTGCATGAAATCTTTCACTTTTTAAAGAAAACGAGCCCCTAAGCTCACCAAGAGTTCACGTCCATGAAGGTTTTTGTTTTCTAAAGAAAATGAGCCCCTAAGCTCACTAAGAGCTTAAGTCCATGAGGAATCAGGTCTGCAACATCACCCTCTAAAGGAAACCAAAAGAAAGAAGGGATAATTGCAAAGGAAGAATGTCTCAAGATGACAGAATCTTGGAAAGAAAGCAAAGAAAAACAAAGTCAGAAGAAAATGAAGCTTCAAAAGAAATTCAAAAAAGGGAACCAAATGGAAATTGTGAGGTCAAGCGATCAATGGTTGTGTTGGTTTCATCTAAGGAAGCTGAGAAGAAGAAAGGAAGAAATACGAAAAGTGGAGAAAGTGAAATGGATAAAGGAAAATGTGAAAATGGTGAAAGAAGAAGTGGAAAATGAAAAGAGAAAAAACGGAAAGGAAAGAGAAAAATAAAGACAAAGTGAGAAGTAACTTAAGAATAGAGGAAATTTACAAAATCTTGAAGAAAAAAATTACAAAAACATACAATATACTTTGGCAACGACATCTCTAACATAAATGTTAACAACAGTATCCTCAACAGATAGATTAACAACGGCCTGTAAAATAGCAACTTGAAAAACTATGACACGTGTTCCAAAAAAATACTTGTAAATGGAAATGCTCAAATTCAGTCCTATCAATACCAAGCTGAAGCTATTCACAAAGCAGGAAACACTCATGATGGTATGATAAAATCTGAACAAGAAGCAGGCTTACAAACGGTGACATGGTTCTTTATTTGAATCAAAGTCCTTGAAAATGGGCGGTTCGTAAGTCCCTCTCAAAGAGGAAACAATGCCATGATTCTTTATTTGAATATAAGTCCCCCTCTCCAAAGAAAATGAACAACTTATACATCATTTTCTTAGAATGAAAATGGTGGCATGGTTATTCATTTGAACCTAAGTCCTCGAAAATGGGAGAAACTCTCCAATGAGCCCGTAGCAAAGAAAATAAGATAAACTCTCCAATAAGCGTGTAGCAAAGGAAACAGGAGAAACTCTCTAAGAAGCCCGTAGGAAAGGAAACAAGAGAAAGTCTCCAATGATCTCGTAGCAAAGGAAACGGGAGAAACTCTCCAATGATCCCGTAGCAAACGAAACAGGAGAAATTCTCTAATGAGCCCGTAGCAAAGGAAATGGGAGAAACATTCCGAGAATCTCATAACAAAGGAAATGGGAGAAACTCTCCAAGAAGCTCATAACAAAGGAAACGGGAGAAACTTTCCAATGAGCCTGTAGCAAAGGAAACGGGAAAAGCTCTCCAATTAGTCCGTAGCAAAGAAAATGGGAGAAACTCTCTAAGGAGCCCGTAATAAAGAACATAAGAGAAACTTATATAACATTCTTGTCACATATCTCAACGTATGAGAGAAGGAAAATAAAAAGGAAGAAAATGGAATTTTTTTTATTAATGAGCCCACAATGAAAGGAGCGGAAAGGCATAACAGCATATCAAGAAGAAATAATCAACATCAACAATAAGCTGACAAATAAGTTACTCGACAATCACAAAATAACTGTAAATGGGAATAGAAAGAAAAGAAGAAGTTGTTGCTGATAGTAGACAGTCAAAAAGTTTCCTAGAAAATTACATCGCATGTTTCCAAGAAGCACATGAGAACTAAAACGGGTAGACGTAACGCCAGAACAAGAAAAGATGATCATTACACATCAGCGAAAAAAATTATGTTGAGTGTAATGGGGTCTAAGGTACAGACAAAATTTTACATGACACGTGATAAGATCTAGGTTGAAGACTCCATCGAAGAGAAGATAGAGCAAAAATCGTAGGATCAAGTAGGCGCTTATAAAGAATGGACCAATCTAACGAAAGTACATGGATTGTCGATGTGAAAATCCAAAAAGAAGCTAACCAAGATCATTAGATTGATCAAACGGTCAAGATTTACTTAAGTTGTCAATGTTTATAAACTGGATCTCAGAAGAATATTCTGTTGATCATATTTTCAGATATAATTACATAAGTTATATCAGATTATATGGAGACCTATAAACAGAGGCAAGATGTGACTCCAAACAAAACACAACAACTCTCAACACCCATAAGAAATAAACTAGCTATGTAGTTTGCATTAACCTTGTAAACTTTTTTTCTATAATGAAATACTATCAAAGTCTCACGTGGTTTTTCTTTCATTTAAGAGTTTTTCACGTAAATCATGGTGTCTTTATTCTCTCATTCCCTCTCTAAATTATTCTATTAATTTTCATATTATGATGTACGAAATTCACGACCAATTATAAAAATGTGAATTTTTTCCTTTACAAAAACAAAAGAACAAAACAGACTTACCATATTTGTGCTTGACCCTTATATTCTATTCCTCTTTCAATTCTACCTTTCTCCCTTAGGTTCGGTGGGAAGTCATACGTCAACCAATAAGGAATCTGAAATGAAAAGAAAAACCCAACATATCATTCAATAGGGGGAAGTTTTACAATATCAAAGAGCAATTTTAATTTTTAAAATTTCAATAAGTGAAGGTTCAACAAATATATTATGAGGTTTAACAAATAGACATGTTACCATGGAGAAGAAAGGGCTCCCAGACAAGGAAAAAGTTACCCCATTCAATAACCGTGTAAACATTAACTTTGTCCACATAAGAAACAAGCCCTTAAAGAACGAACAATTTCGGCGTAACATACCCTTCAATCTACTCCATTTACACTTAAAGTTTAACTAGTCCTTATAGTTCTAATTTTCCCAAGGTTTATGTAAAATACTCCTTACAATCACACTCTTTACTCAATATTTTAGACAATTCAATACTTGACTCTAAATGTTTGTAGTTGATCAAGCCTCTATTAATCTAATTATCTTTCAAATACTATTTAATATAAAACCATTCAAATAATTTATTTGTGAGTGGTGACTCATCAATGAGCTGGCAATGAGCTATCATTGTTGTTTAACTAATATTTAGGTGGAAAAATTATCAAAGAAATGCAGCTGGAGCTTTGTTATTGGCTAAAGAAGCATCTTGCAATCATTGCTCATGATGCATTCGGTTAGAGCCAAGTAGAATGAGAGTTTCTCTCTCTAAGAAAAAGAAGATAGACATGAAATACATAAAAACCAAAGAAAAGGCTACGTGAAGAAGCTGACTCCATGATAGTGTGAATCAAGCTCGAGCAAGCTATATTGCACGGGTTTGTAGGATTGTTCAGTATGAGGATATTTCTTCAGTTTAGTTTATAATCTATTTTGTGTAGTTTGATCTCTTATAAAAATACATTATTCATAGTAGATTGATTTATTACAGCTGCTGGTTGTAAGTTCACTCACTACGAACTGAACCAGGATCAATTCTTCGTGTTTCTCTCCCCATTCACTTTCTCTTCTGATTTTTCTGCTCATGTTTCTTGCTGTGATTATGAGTTAAACTTGCATACAATTGTTTCATTGATTTAATTCACTACAAATTGGTATCAAAGCTACGGTAATTTGAAGTGATAGTCTGAAACTCCGTAGGTATTAAATTTGAGCTGAATGAGTTTGTTAAGTGCTCGATAAACATACTGAAATACCTCCACTACAAAGTAAGATGTTGAGAAATTTGATTGCAGTAATGATTTTACAGTTTGGAAAATGAAAATGTTAGCTCTCCATGAAAATTTAGGGCTAGATGAAGCTCTAGAAGATGAAGCTAAGATGCCAATAACTTACTTAGAAGAAAAAAAGAAAGATATAATGAAAAGAGCCTATAACACACTGATATTAAGTCTAAGTGATAAGGTGTTGCATGAAGTTGCAAAGATGAAGTCTGCAGCAAAAATTTGGCTTAAGTTAGAAAGCTTATACATGACAAAATCCTTCTCCAGCAGATTGAATCTCAAGGGAAGATTCTTTACCTTCAAGATGCAAGACAACAAGAACCTACAAGAACATATTGACGAGTTCAATAAGCTGTGTCTAGATCTAGAGAGCATTCAGGTTGAATATGAGGATGAGGACATGGCATTGATGCTGCTACATTCACTCCCGAAGTCTTATGAGAACTTTGTAGATATTCTCAAGCATGGCAGGGAAACTCTATCAGTGGATGATGTTATATAAGCTTTGAACTCTAAGGATTTTTCTGAGGAAGTGTGAATTGAAGGAACAAACAGGTGAAAGCTTGGTTGTTAGAGGAAGAACAAATAAGAAAGAACACAAAGAAAGAGAAAAATCTAGATCGAAAGTCAAAAGGTGGACACAAGTCCTTCAAATATTTCCACTGTCATGAAGAAGGACACATTAGAAGATTGTGCCCAAAGAGAAAGAACAAGAACAAATGAAAAGAGAAAGAGGCAGAAAATTGTGTTGCAGTAGTAGTAGAAGATGACTATGCGAGTGTAAATGTCCTAATAGTGACAGCTAAGAATTTAGAGAAAAATTAGATTCTTGATTCATGGTGTTCTTTTCACATGACACCTAACAAAAATTGGTTTGAGGCCTACAAAGCAATTGATGGAGGCTATATTTTGCTTGATAATGACAAACCTTGTAAGGTGATTGGGATTAGGACTATTATATTGAAAGATTATGATGGAATTGAGGGAATTTTGTAGGAAGTCAGACATGTTCCTGAGTTAAAGAGAAACCTAATTTCTTTAGGTATCTTTGATGAGGAAGGATACTTATACAAGGCTGAAGCATGCAATCTTAAGGTCATGAAAGGTTCATTGGTTATTCTGAAGGGTATCAGAAGCAATAGGTTGTATACATTGTTAGGAAGCACTGTGATAGGAAATACAACTACTACATAATTAGAAGTTGTAGATAGAACCAAGCTCTAGCATATAAGGTTAGCCCATGTCTTAGAAAGAGAACTCCAGGAACTGCATAAACAAAATCTACTATGTGGTGACAGTTTGAATAAGATGGATTTATGCAGCACTGTATTTTTGGGAAATCATGTAGAGTGAAGTTCAGCAAGACTATATACAGAACTAAAGACACTTTGAGTTACATACATTCAGACTTATGGGGTCCTGCCAGAACTAAAACTCTAGGAGGAGGCAAATACTTTGTCACATTTATAGATGACTTCTCAAGGAAAGTGTGGTTATATGTTGTAAAGTCCAAAATTGAAGTCTTACATAAGTTTAAGGACTGGAAGAAGATGGTTGAGTTACAAACTAGAAAAAGAGTGAAGAAGCTCAGAACTGACAATGGTTTAGAGTATTTAAATGATGAGTTCAACAACATTTGCACTGATCAGGGCATTGTAAGACATGGGACTGTAACATATACACCTCAGTAAAATGGTTTGGCAGAGAAAATGAACATGACACTCCTTGAAAAAGTAAGATGCATGTTGTCAAGTGCAAACTTGCCCAAGAAATTCTAGGGAGAAGCAGCTAATATTGCTGCCTACCTGATAAATAGAAATCCTTCTGCAACAATTGTCTTTAAAACACTTGAAGAATTATAGACTGGAAGCACACCAGATCTCAAACATCTAAGGGTATTTGAGTGTGTTGCTTATGCACACATAAAGCAAGACAAGCTTGAACCAAGAGCCAAGAAGTGTATGTTTCTTGGCTATCCTTATAGTGTAAAAGGGTATAAGTTGTGGTACTAGGAAGGAATCTCTTCAAGCTATTTCAATAGTAAAGACGTAGTGTTTAAGGAGGATGAGATGTTCATGGAGAGTGCCAACGTAAATGAAGAAAGATCGCACTGAACAAACAGTGATGAAGCTAGCATTGAGGTAGAACTAAGAGGTTCATATTGATCTCACCAACAGGAAAATGATGAGAACAATATGCAAGATGATGCAGAAGAAGAAGAATCTATCAAGCTCAACAAGATCTAAATGGTTACCAACTAGCCAGAGATACGGAAAGGAGGAATCACAGAGCACCTATGAGGTATGGGTATGCAAACTTGATTTCCTTTGCACTTTTGGTTTCTAAAGACTTGTACGATTCAGAACTATGAAATTTTAAGGAGGAAATCTTAAAAAAAGAAAGATAGAAATCAGTGGTTGACAGCTATGAATGAAGAGTTAGGATCGCTCAAGGCAAACTAGACATGGACACTCATGGATAGACCTGAAAAACATAAAGTTGTAGGGTGCAAGTAGGTGTTCAAGAAGAAAGAAAATGTAATTGACCATTAAAAACCAGTGTATAAGGCAAGGCTTGTAGCAAATGGTTTTACTAAACGTGAGAGTATAAACTACAATGATGTCTACTCACTTGTAGTGAAGCATACCTCAATGAGAGTAATATTAGCCTTAGTCACTTATTTTGATATGGATCTCCAACAAATGGATGTAAAGACAACATTTTTTCATGACAACCTTAAGGAACAGATCTTCATGTCATAACTAGAGGGTTTTAAAAGTAAAGGAAAGGAGAATAAGGTATGTTTACTTCACAAATCTCTATATGGTTTAAAACAGTCTGCAAGACAATGGTATCTCAAATTTGATGAATTTATGCTGAAAAATGGATATAGCAGAAGTATGTTTGATAGCTGTGTTTATTTAAAATGGGTCGTTGTGAGTGTAAGGATTTTCTTGCTCTTATATGTAGATGATATGCTTATAGCATCTACAGATTATGTTGTGATACAGAAACTGAAAAGAAAACTTAGTAGTGAATTTGAAATGAAAGACTTAGGTGTTGCCAAGAGGATTCTAGGCATGGAAATATCAAGAAACAGAAAGAATGGCACTTTGTTTATGTCACAAGGTAACTACATTCTCAAGATTCTTGATAAGTTTAGAATGAAAAACTCAAAGGCAGTCCAAACACCTTTAGCAGCTCACTTTAAGTTGTCTTTTGATATGTCACCTATTAGTAATCAAGAAAGATCTGAGATGTGTAAAATACCTTATTCCAGTACACTTGGTAGTTTGATGTACTAAATGGTTTGCACAAGACTAGATCTTGCATATGCAGCAAGTATAGTCAGCAGGTTTATGATAAATTCAAGGAGTGGTCATTGGCAAGCCGTTAAATGGATCTTTAGGTACTTGAGAGGTATGAGTATGTATGGTTTAACCTACCAGAAGAATCAAGATGATGATGAAGGTCTGATAGACTTTGTTGACTCAGATTATGCAGGGGATTTAGACGAAAGAAGGTCACTTACTGGTTTTGTATTCAAACTCTTCGAGTGTACTGTGAGTTGGAAGGTAAATTTACAACCTGTTGTAGCTCTTGCAACCACTAAGGCAGAATATGTAGCTCTGACAGAAGCCATAAAGGAAGCTCTGTGGTTACAAGGGCTAGTGGGAGAGTTTGGTATAAAACAACATCAAGTTAAAGTGTTTTGTGTCAAAGCACCATACACTTGAGTAAAAATCAAATGTTTCATGAGAGAACAAAGCAAATTGATATCAAATTTCATTTCATCAGAGAAGTGATACAAGGAGATAAGGTTATGTTGGAAAAGATTCATACTGAGAATAATCATGCAGATATGCTAACTCAGTCAGTAACATGAATCAAGTTTAAAAAATGTTTAAGCTTGATTAAAGTTACTGATATGATTACTAACTGAGAAGTTAGTAGAGTTGTTGTCAATCTCTCTGTATATGAAGGAAAGAGTCAAGGTGGGAAAATGTGAGTGGTGACTCATCAATGAGCTGCCATTGTTGTTTAACTAATGCTGAGGTGGTAGAATTAGTTAAGAAATGTAGTTGGAGCTTTGTTATTGGCTAAAGAAGTATCTTGCAATCATTGCTCATGATGCATTCAGTTAGAGCCAAGTACAATGTGAGTTTCTCTCTAAGAAAAAGAAGAGAGACATGAGGTACACAAAATCGGGAGAAAAGACTACGTGAAGAAGACGACTCCATGACAGTGTGAATCAAGCTCGAGCAAGTTATATTGCACGGGTTTACAGGATTGTTCAGTATGAGGATATTTCTTCAGTTTACTTTGTAATCTATTTTGTGTAGTTTGATCTCCTGTAAAAACACATTATTCATAGTAGATTGATTGATTACAACTGCTGGATGTAAGTTCATGTTTCTTGCTGCGACTCTGAGTTAAACTTGCATACTACTGTTTGATTGATTTAATTCACTACAATATTGGTTTAGTAAATTTACAAAAAAAATGAGCGCTTAACAATAGCATAATTGGAAAAAACTGAAACTTAATTTAATAGAATGTCACGTCACTTTTTATAGGTGAGGAAATCATTCAAACATATATACAACATAGGTTGATAAAAGAATATGTTTGAATATGTGCATGTTAATTAAATTTAGAGAATTTTATGTGACATGGGCTCAATTGTAAAAGTCTTAAAGTGTAAGTACTAAAAGTCTTAAAGTGGTGATTACAACCAACCAAGCGACTATGTATCAATTGGTACGGGCATGGAGTTTCTTAAATTTTTCTACCCAAATTAAAATAGAGTTTAAGTGCAAGGACTAAATTTATATTTAATCAGACAACTTTCTTGGGAAAATTGTTCTTTATGTCAAATGGAATACTCTCGTAAACGATAAAGATCTAACTTAATTATTGTAGATATCGTATTTTATCCGGCCTAATACATGAAATATACATATTTTATATTTTGACTATTTTAATAATCTAAGACTATATGTATAATTTGAAAACTAATCCAATACTAAAATAAGAAAAGTGGTCCAAAGACTAAAAAGTAAAAATTGAAAAAAGAGGACTAAAAAAATAAAGATTGAAAAAAAGACTAAAAGTAAAAAAAGGCAAACCCTAATTTTGCCTATAAATATCTTCACTTAAAGGGAGGTCTTTTGGGGAGTAAAAAAAAGGGGGGAAGTCATTTTTTAGAGTGAGAAAGAGAGGGGTTGGAAAGAGAGGTGATTTTAGAGAGAGGAAGAAGTTCTATACTTCTATTATCTTCATCTTCTTCCATTTCTTCTTCTCAAGGTAGCTTAATTGTTTGGTACATTTGTTCATAATATATTTTGTTCATCTCTCTTCTTCATATGAATGTAGTTGATATCTTTTATATTTTTTTATATACATAATTGAATCGTTCATTCCCTATCATTTCTTCTCATTTAAATCTTAACATTTTAATTTTATGCTTTGATGATTTCTTTACAAATTGGATATTGAGATGTCTTTGTCATCAACTTAATTAATGAGGATGATGATAAAGTTTTGAAGGGTGGAAAAATTAACCAAATGTGAATCAACCATTTTAATGGGTTGAAAGTGTACATTTGATGCAAAGATCCCCTAAGATGATTTTCTCACACATAACAATGCATAAAATAAAGAGTAGAACTTCTATACAATATTATGCAAATATTTAAGTTGTGAAACTTTCAATTTTCCTACAAAGTTTTTTTTTTAATATTATGTTCATCATTTTATGACACTTGCTTGAACTAATTATCATCCATGATCATCCCCTTTGCTATTTGATTAGCAATGACTAATGAGAGAATGAAAGAAAAATGACAATTAGTGGACTAAGTAGTCAAAAAAAATGACATATTTATGTTAAAGAAATATATTGTATATTTTTCATCATTTTATTTATTTATTTATTTAATAATATTATTATTATTACTATTATATTATATTATAATATATAATATTATAAAAAAAATTATATATATATATAGCAAGAGCTGCAACAGAGGAAAGTTTCATCTGTTGCACCATGTTTTGTTTGTTTTTTTTTACATAATTTAGTTTTTTTACTTTATTCTTGCATTTTTAATCTCAACATTTTATGTTTTTTATAATTTGACAACCTATAATTTATCTCTATTCTTTTACTTCCATTTTGTTGTAATTATTAACATTAATTTCCTTTACATGTTTATTTATTAGCATTTTTGCATCGCCATGCTTATAATACGATTCTTGCATTATTCTCTTATTATTATAATTAATGTTCATGTATGCGCGGATTATAATTTTAATAATTAGGTTTAGATTTTGTTACTTCTATTATTTAATTTTCACTAAAAAAGGCCGACGATGGACTTTGAGATTTTTGGGATACCAAACTTCTCGAACTACTGAGGTGAGGAGCTATTCTTGGAATACCGAGAATAGCTCTAATAATGCTTTGATTTAAAATGGATATGAGAATACAAAAAAATAAATTTTTTTCAATGGTCTTTGTGCCAACCATTAAAAGTAACTTATTTTGTTCATTTCTATGATACAAAATTCCTCAAATGGGACATTCAAAAATAAATCTCTTTAACCTTTGCATTAAAATAAAAAATGGATAGCATTTGATCAAATTTAGTAACCATTTTACAATGGGTGTTGTGGGGTGCTAATACCTTCCCCACACACAAACGACTCCCGAACCAATTTTGAGTTTTCGTAGACAAAAAAAAATTCTCTTAAAATTGGGTGACCAATCACACCCTAAAATGATTGGTGGTGACTCTAAATTTTTTTTTCCTAAAATAAAAATAAATTTTTTTAATCGTCACTCCGCGTAGCACGCACGTTGCGACAACTATAATGAAAGAAAAATGCTAAGCATGTATCACCATGATGTTTATTTCTAGTATTAATTAATAATATTATTTGATCTTATGTCATATGTAAAATAAAAAAAATAAAAAATAGATTATCAATTATAACGCGAATGTGTTTTTTTCTACATGAATCACTCGATCACATATTTATAACTATATTTTAATAATTCTGAGTAGCATAAAACTATATAACATTTATTGTATTGAGATCATAAGATAGATATAATTTAGGAGAAGGAAAAAAATGTAAAAAATTCATACCATCGAAATAACTTTTGCCGATTTGATTCCAGTTTCTTCGCGTAGTTCTCTGATGGCTGCACTTTTTGGATCTTCACCCTCATCTATACCTCCCTTGCATATTTTAAGATAAGTAAAAAAAATGGACAAGAAAACTCTGCTAGACCTATAAATTAACTTTGAATTTTATATCACAAATAATCAATATTTTCTTACAACTTTTCGAAGTATTATATGCTTCCAAAGCCCAAACCTTCTAGTCTAAATTTTTCGTACTTATCATCAATTAATTAGCATTTTTAACATATTTTTCTCAAATTGAAACTAAAACAATGAGAGAAGTGACTAGATATTTTTTATGAAACAACCACCAAGAGTTGAAAGTAAAAAATGAAAAAAAAAAATAAAAGTGAAAAAGATTGAGGGTCATTGTTCGATCTACCTGTGGCATATGCCAAAATCGAGGAGAATACAACCTGGTGGCAGCAAAAATCTGCAAGGATTCAACATATGGAAGCATATAATGAACACAAAAACAAAAATGAAAAGAAATCGTAATTAATATCGTAATCCTATCTCGTAATTAATTTCGTTATTTCAATTATAAAAAATTTCCCTTTACATGTAGACATAGAAGTGGAAAATCAAAGAAGCAAACTGTCGACCTTTTTTGAAGGATTGACGAGACAAATTCCAACACTTTTACGGTAACCATTAGGAGGATTATTCATGGGATGCAGAGGCGGTCGCCACGAATGTGAGCCAAGAGACCGGGAATGATCACGGACATTAGGGTAAGATCCTAAAACCTCTTGAAAAAGAAAAATGTCGATTAACATAAACAGAGAGAAAATGGAATTCGTATTAGTCATAGTCTCCTTTGGTGGTATGGTTTACCAAGATCAGTAATATTCTTTATAAATTCGTATTAAATTGTCACTCAATTTTCATACTCAAGAGTCAAGAAAGATGTTATCGTGCATAGTAAGGAACCAACGTGTTTTGTAATATTGGTTTACAATTTTCATACATTCAACCAAGCGAAATGTTATCGTGCATAGTAAGCAACCAACGTGTTTTGCAATTATACTACCTATACATCATTTTTTTGTCAATTTAGTATATATGTATTTCAATTTTTACGATTCAGACTCGTGTTGAGAGTTGCTGTGTATTCTCAACTCTAAAAACTAGCTTGAGAAGTCATGCTTTCCCTCACACTTATAAACTGTGTATCAGTCTCTTTTACGATCGATGTGAGATTCATATCTTCAAAAATCTGTTTTGAACTTAGGGTTCGTACACCATTGATATTTATTTTATTTATTAATAATTTTATCATCTTTCCATAAAATTTTCTTATACTAAAGGCAACGTGACATTTATGCTAAGTTAATTTTTGGTTCTCTCTAGATTATAAAAAAATAGACTCCTAATTTTTAATATGAATTCACTAAACAATCTATTTTTTAAAAATAATCTTGAATGGAAAGGTCTCTTAAAGAGAAGTTAGTGGTTTTGTTAGGCTGAGATGATTTAAGAATTAAAACGGGGATTATTTGCAGAAATATTTAAAGGTCACGAACAAAATTTACTAAAAGGAACTGTGAAAGTGCATGAGTATATTGGTGCTTTTTAATTAGTTATTTAGTTCCTTAAATTTACATATTCGTATAAGCTAACTTTATGTTTTTTTTAACATTTATCTTTTTAGATTTTGAATATTTATTGAATTTCAACGATTTAAAAGTTACCTAATTTAGTTTATTATTTAAATTAATGATAAGTATGTACTATGTTTTTTTTAGAAATTTAGTTGACATATTTAATTTTTATTTGTTGTGATCGACTAATTGACATATTAAAAAAAATTCTTTTATTATAGAGATATCATTTAAATAGAAAAAAAATACTTTAGTCTATCAATTATGCTAATTATAAAAACTTGTTATGTAAAATCCTAAAAAAATTAACGTTTCTCTACACCTTTACATTTCTTGACTTCTCAGGTCACATCAGTTTTCTCCACCACCATCGATGAAGAATCCTCCTGAAGGTTACCGTAGAAATGCTGGAATTTGTCTAATCAATCCTTCATAAAAGGTAAGTTTTGCTTCTTTAATATCCTAACTTCAATATTAACATTTTTGTATTCAATTTTATTCGGTTTGTTTTGTGTAATTATATGCTTCACTATGTTGATCCTTGCAGATTTTCGCTGCTTCCAGGGCGGCACAAGCCAAACCTAATTAGGGGCCCCTTTCCAGAAAAAAAAATTATATATATAGATATATATATATATTTAAAAAAAGTTTAAACACAATTAAACAAAATAAAATTCTATCAAAAAATAATAAAATTCTCTCTATCTCTCTCCCCAAAAACCTTTCTAATTCTCACTTTTTATTCATTAATTGCACATCAATCATCACACCAGACACTCTCTCTCTCACTCTCTCTCCGGTCCCACAGTTCATAAACAAGTACCTATGTCACTGTTTAGGCCCTATCTTCTTTAATAACATTTTGAGTGAGAGAAAGATTGAGTGACAAATAATTTATGCAATTTGGAATACACTATTTCAACTTTTTAAGTTATGTTATTCCAATTTGCTATTAGTTAGCCGAACTAAACACAAGAAATAACTTCAGCACGACAGCCACGGGTATTCTGTAAAACTGCTATAACGAACCGTATTATTCTGGAAAACCTTTGATATCGTAACTTAACATCGTCTTTGTGCTGTAAACTATTACAAAATTAAAGTGTTGACTGAAGAGGAAGTGTTATATTTTCTTTCTTTGCATATTATATTATTTACAAATGGTGTGATTGCTTGATGTTTTGGTGCTAAGTGTAGGAAAACTAACACAGAGGAGAAGACGAGAGGAAGAGAGGTTAAAGACAAAACAATCCTTCATTTACTTATTAACAGTAAAACAAGGCAGAAGTATATGGGAAAGGTAAAGAGCACAAAATGGCAAGTTTAAAGGGGAAACACTAAACTACCCCTAACAAACACTAACAACAATTTACATTACTATCCTTCTTCTCTAACACCCCCTTCAAACTCATCGGATGAGTGATGATGAGTTTTGTCCCTAAGAAAAGTGAAACGACGAGTAGAAAGGGGTTTAGTAAATAAATTAGCAAGTTGATACTCAGAGTTGATGTGTTTGACAACCGAGTTTTTCTTTATCACTCTTTCCTAAACAAAATGAAAGTCGATTTCAACGTGCTTTGTCGAGCATGAAGAATATGATTTGACGCTAAAGAGATAGCATAGGTGTTGTCACAATGAAGAATAGGTGATTGTGACTGAAACACATGAAGATCTTTGAGAATTTGACGTAACTTAATTCAGTAATAGTGTTGGTAAGGGCTTTCTACTCAGCTTCTATGAATGAACGACCAATAATGGGCTGCTTCGTAGCACTCCATGAAACGACATTAGAGCCAAGGAAGATAACATAACCAAAGGTAGATCTATTGTCTGATGGATCATCAGCACACCTGTAAGTAAGAGCACCAGAAGTAAATTGAAGGTCATGGTCCATAGTACCAGCAATATATCTCAGAATATGTTTAACAGTAGCAAACTGAACAGTGGTAGAAGAATACATATATTGACATACTCTATTAACAACAAAAGATATTTAAGGCCTAGTGAAAGTGAGACATTTAAGAGATCCAACAATACTTCTGTAGAGAGTAACATCAGACATAGGAGAACCAACATGAAAAAGAAAGATGAGTTTTGATAGAGCAAGGTGAGTGACAAGGCTTAACTTCAAGCATACTAGCCTTACACAAGATATCTCTAACTTATTTCCTTTTATTTAAAAAAATACTAGAAGAAGTTCTAGTTATCTCTAGTTAATTGTAGTATTTTAACAATGCTAAACTTTGATAATTTTTTTTATTTCCGCAACCATCTTTTCCACTATTTTCATTAATATTTCTTTAGAAATATTGAATTACCTTCAATATAGAGTAACTTTTTGGTACTTTCCTTGATTTTCCGTTTTTATTTTTTTAGATTGTATTAGTTATGAATTTTAAAATTCAATAGTTATTGTCCGTTTAAAAAAATTCCATAATTATTAGTCTTTGTCACCAAATCTTGTAGATATTGCATAAATTTGAAACCCCTTAATTTATTTATTAAATTATTTTTAATAATTTATATCAAGGGTGTTACAAATGAACTTACATATTAGCTTGACTATTTTCAAATTCGACTATTCTACTAATATTTTATTATGTGAGATTATTTTATGAAATACATTTTTTAAATGGTTTGTGTAAAAAACCCCTTTTTGCAAAATAAATTCCAACTTATCTATGTAGACTACGAAAGCATGACCATATTTGCTAGTGAAATAATTGGGTGAGTTTCCACTACTAAGATTCATTTGCTTTTAGTAAAGTTTTTATTCTCAAACTTTATAAATGGACATTTTGACCAAGCGTTAAGCCTCATTAACATTTTTTTTTAAATAAAAGCTAAGCTTGAGCAAAACAAAATTCTCACTAACCCTAATACCAATTAAGTTAATTCAATACTTCCCAACTGTTAAACATGAAAAAAATAAATTGATAAAAAAGTTAATCGTCTATGATTAATAATAATTAATTAGAACAATAATCTTTTATCTGATCTCAATGTTAAAGTTTTATTGATCCTAAAGACTTCCACTATATTAATTAGCTAGGTTTGAGATGACTTATTTACATTATGTCTTCACGTCAAGATTGTTGAAAACTAGATAATAACACAAACTACATCAGAGAAGTATTGGATTAACTTAATTGGTATTAGGGCTAGTGAGAATTTTGTTTTGGTTATACCTTAAAGTATGTGCGAAAGATAAGCTGGAATTGGTTATTGAATTTTCTCGAATATTTGTTAGGCCGAAAAACAAGACCCATAAATATTCCTCCTCCAAAATGCTATATAACAAACGAACAACCAACATCAAAGTCTCATTAGAAGAAGCGAGCTAAGCTTTCATTCAAAATCTCAACTACTTGTCCAGCAGATATGTCTTATAGATACCCAAGAACAACGGCTAAGGCACCAAAAGGCGACATACCCTCACCATACACTGAAGAGCAACTGAAAGGAATATTTAAGCGCCTCGACGTGAATGAAGATGGAGGCATTGGTTTGTTTGAGCTAAAGGATGCTTTTAGCCAAGTAGGTGTTGTTTTTCCGATCCAGCGAGCTTATCAGGCTCTATGCCATGCTGATAGAGATAGAGATGGACAACTCAGCGAGGATGAGATGGATAGGCTTATTAAGTTCGTTATGAAAGAAGGTTTTATGATTAGATAGAGATTTAGATTGATTATTGCTTTTATTTTACTTGCCGAAATAAAAGGGCTGCTAGCAGTTAGCAGCAATATGCAGTCTTTGTAGCATATAATTAATTAAATATTTTCCTGATCTTGTGAAAATTATTCTTCACTGTGCATGTCGTAGCTGTTGTTTGTGTTAGAACGTGAGGGATTAATGTAACATATCATGTAACAAAGAGTGTGTATCCCTCTTTATTCATGTGATTTGTGTTTGAATCTGAAAAATATTTAATAAAGTTGAATTTTTCTATTTTCATCAATATGTTTAAAAAACAAAAATTGAAGAAGAAGAGAGAACACAATATATTGGCTCAATGAGATATATAGCAGCATTCTGTCTACTATGAGATGAGATAAGAGCTATAAATGAGTCATTTTACTTGCTTTTTGTCAAAAAATTATAAATTTTAAGGGCAATTGGGACAGTGTAAACATGAAATATCTATGACCTTGCGGTATGAGTTTGAAAATTTAACCATCTTATCGGCTCACTCTTAAAGTATATTTTTTGGCTGATGGATGTTGCCAATAAAAATTTCGTATATTAACATACATTTTGCTAAAGAGAATAGGAGAGAGGAGATGATGCTGAGGAAGACAATTAAATTCCTTTCCCTGATACCTTATATTTTGCATATATATTTAAAAAAAATCTTCAGACACCCCTTACAGCTTACCCAAATGACATAGATACCTTTCTAATTTAAACAATAACAAAAAAATATATTCTATTAAAAATTTATTAGTTTAGGTGTGAAAAGAAAATATCATTCTTATAACAAATCAGGTCAGGCATAAATAGAACAAATATGCATAGCAAATATCTTTTTCATATTCCAATAAAAATGATAAATGAATCTCAAAAGATTAGCTGATCAAGAGTAATTGGGACAATTTTATCATGACTAGCGTAGTTCTCTTTTCCGTGATAAAACATGAATTTTAGCACATATAACATGACATTATTGAAGCTATGAAGTATTGAACACAAGAACGTGCATACTTTCCAAGAAAATGCAGAAAGCCAACATACTATGTGCAACCCCACATTATAGAAGCCAGAATCTTCAAACGCCTATCCACTTTATACTGCTCTAAACCCAAAAAGTCAGGTTGATAGCTTTTATTTCTAACCATTTCAAAGCTTTGATCGAAAATCAAACATGGAGAAAAAGGGAACCTTAGCAAGAAAGGCCTCGACGTGCTCCTTGTATAAGCAGAACAAGTCTTTGAAATAAACACATACTCATTGTTTGAATTGCTAATGATGTATGCTGCCGTTCCAGCGAGGACCTTCGCAACGTGGTCTTCATTCAGAGTGGCAGCCAAAGCGTAGGGTTGTGCAATCCCGAAGGCTAGAGTCGACGCAGGATGGAAAGGCATGTTAATCACCGGCGACAAGTTAAAGGCTAGGGTTACGATGAGGTGCTTGCCACTTGGTATGTGTAAAGGATTTTTTCGGTATGAAAAACTTTTTACGAATAAATAATAAAGATCATAATTTAAAGAGAGAATAAAGACACCATCATTTATGTGGAAAATTTTTAAGGGGAAGAAAAACCACGAGAAAATTGTTGATATCGACTTGTGTAAAGGATTTTACATAGTTGTTGATGAGGGATGAGAGAAATGGCAGTGCCTTTAGTTAAGGTTTGCTTCGGTCTCTTTTTTTTCATGTGCTTGTACTTGTAGGCTTGATGAATAATAATAAAAAGAGGATGACCACACCCCCTATGCTTTCGACTGATGGAATTTCTTTCAGGCGTGGGCTTCTTTACTTTGTTCATTCCTTTCAATTGTTTTGTCCTCAGTCCATCAATCACTTAATTAATCATAGCCACTTGGTGGTTCCTTGTGGTTCGGGCCAATCAATCACAACCACTTGGTGGTTTCTCGTGGTTTGGGTCAATCAATCACAATAACTTGGTGGTCATTTTGGATTCCTTTCATCCGTTCCCGTTCTTCTTCCAGTTCTTTCCGTCCCAGAGGTGTTGGTACCCTCAGTCTTTTCCCATTCTCATAGGCATGGGTTCCTCGTCAGTCTGTTCCCGTTTAACCTATCACATTTTCTTCCCGTTCTTGCATAGTTCAGCGAGTGCTTTGCCCGTTCAGAGTAGTTCTCCATGTATCAGGTCCCTTTTCCTATTTCACGACTCTAGTCCCCGTTCTTATTTTCCCGCCTACTTTTTGTCAGTTCTTTGATTGGTCATATTTGTCCACGTGACAGTGAATAATTTTTACCTGTTCATTTGCCTTCCATTGTGCTTCGGCGAAATTCATCGTAGTACAATGAATTCTTTCAACACATGTCTGATTTAGGTAGGTTTGATTCTCTTTTTTTGTAGAGTTTTCCATCTAGATCCTGCCATGTGTCATGTGAGACTTTGCCTGTTCATTCTGAGAGAAAGACTTTAGGTTCAAATAAAGAACCACGATCCTATTTTGGCCTTGAGTTTCAGGATCATCCGCTGAGTTTCAAGAAATATTTTATCTTTGCTTTATTCAGTTGTTTCCATTATGAATTATGTGAGCATCGTCTAATCCGTTTAAACAAGGATATTTCTATTTTAAAGTTTCTAATTTTTCCTGAGAACGATGTCTGTGGTCACTCCAAAGGACTTAGACTCCCTCCATGTAGTCATGACCCCGTTTTGATTTCCTACGAGCTTATTAATAGAGTTTCCCCCATTTCTTCATCTTTCATTTTCTTTCTCTCATATGATAAGATCTTTGACATGAATATTGTACTAGAATAATATAATAATTTATTAGAATGAGTAAGGGGTGAGTCTACCGTTTCATAATTTTATTGTAAGAGCTTGAGTTTGATGCCCCACTTCTATTGGTAGAATTTTTCCCGTTTTCCTTGCTACGGACTTATTCATAGAGTTTCTCCCGTTTTCTTATTTTCTTTTTCGGCTTTTAATTTTTTCATTCCTTTTCTCGCTTCTTTTTCCTTTACTCCTGGTCGTCTTTTGCTCAGCTACATTCTGTAGCTCTTTTTTTCTGCCATTCTTTACCTAGGTCTTCTTTTCTCAATGTTTCTTTACTAAGCTGAAGGTCTTTCCTCAACTTATTTTCTTTTCTATTCTGAAGTTATTTTCTCAACTTATTTTCTTTTATGTTCTAAAGACTTTCCCGTTCTTAAGACATTTGCTTTTTTCGTTTTCCAAACTTTCCCATTCTGAAGATGTTTCCTTTTACGTTTTTCAGACTTTCCCGTTTTGAAGATATTTCCTTTTCCGTTCTCCAGCTCTTCTTTTCTGCCTTTCTTTACTCGACTCTTATTTTCTCAGCGTTTCTTTACTAAAGACATTTCTTTTTTTGTCAAACTTTCCCAATCTGAAGACATTTAATTTTCCTTCTTACAGTTTGTTTCATCTCTTGCATGTTTTTCTCCTTGACTTTTTGTTTATTTTTCACATTTTAAGAGAGAAGGTTTTTCCCGCTCTCAAGGGCTTGGGCATCTAGGCCGCTGACAATTTTTTCACATTTTATAGAAAAGGTTTTTCCCGCTCTTAAAGGCTTAGGCATCTAAGCCTTCGACATTTTTTTTCACATTTTAGAGAGAAGGTTTTTCCCGCTCTCAAGGGCTTTTACATCTAAACTGCTGACCATTTTTTACATTTTAGAGAGAAAGTTTTTCCCGCTCTCAAGGGCTTAGGCATCTAGGCCGCCGACATTTTTTTATTTTTTATTCTGGTTTTTGCCTGCACTTTAGCCCCGTTCTTCTTTCTTTGGCTCATTAATCCATTATCCCGCTTGTCTTTTCATTTCTTCTTCCAACGTGATGTATGCTTGGGTTCTTTGGAAAGTCTCCGCCATGGTCAAAGGTTTTATCTTTGATAAGTCATTAAAGAATGCTGATTTCGAATCCATCCCCCATCTGAAAGCCAGTCTCGCTACTTTATACTCATAGCTTTCCACTTTGACCATTTCCTCATAGAATCTATGAGTATATTCCCGAAGTGTTTCTTTTTCCCTCTAGGCGGCTATTGTTAGAAGGTAGTCTGAGTCCTCCATTACTGCTCGGTAAATAGAGTACTATACCAGGAAGATAGTGGACATGACACTAAATAGTAATAGATTGAGTAGGGATGAAGTGATATTATTTAAGTGTAGTCCCATCTAGAATTGTGGGGAATATCCTGACATTAAAGTTTCTTCATGTTGGTATAATGCCATGACTTGCTTGAACCGCTTCCGTAGGGTATAACTTTTGACATGGGTGGAATCACGAGCCCTGTAAGATATCAAATTGAAGTTTATTCAGATACCTACAAGTGCGATAGGGTTTACCCATCGGAGCCTAGTTTTGTGTCCAAAAAACACAGACTGTGCAACTTTAAAATTGTTGTAACGGACGGATCATAGCACGTGCATGTCCACTTCCGTAAAGCATAACTTTTGACACGGGTGGAACCACAGGCCCTGTAAGATATCAAATTGAAGCTTATTCAGATACCTACAGGTGCGATCGGGTTTACCCGTCGGAGCCTATTTTTGTGTCCAAAAAACACGTACTATGCAGCTTTAGAACTGCTGTAACAGACGGATCGTAGCACGCGCATGTCCACTTCCGTAGGGCATAACTTTTGACACGGGTGGAACCACATGCCCTGTAAGATATAAAATTGAAGCTTATTGAGAGACCTACAAGTACGACATGGTTTACCCATAGGAGCCTAGTTTTGTGTCCAAAAAACACGGACTGTGCAGCTTTGGAATTACTGTAACAGACGGATCATAGCATGGGCATGTCCACTGAGATGATCTACATGGTCAGATTTCCCTTCATAACATTTGAATTTAGGTGCCACGAACTTCTTCAAAACTGGGGTGGCCAAGATTTATGGACTTAATGGAGTTCTGGTGAGTGATTCCAGGTCGATTTTTCCCGTGTTTCCAAGGTTCCTTTGTTTCATCATCTTTCCATCCATCATCTCTCCCATGGAAGCTTCCGTCGTGACTTTTGGTTGGCAAATTTCTCCCGCCTTCTCCTTTTTGTGTTCCTTGGACCGAACTTCTACACGCATCTATGCAAGGTCCTGTTGTAATGCAGCAATATGTTCTCGTATCGTCTGCCATGCGTTGTGCAACGTTTCAACGTTTCACTGTTCTATCTCTTGCATTCGGCTTAGGATAGCCTAAAGTATCTCAATTGGGGGAGCAGGGTGATTGGCTTGTTCATCCCCGTTCTCATCTTCTTTGTTAAGGGTGGCGTTCGATCTGATTCAAGACATGGTTTGATTTTCTAGAGGGTATCTTTGAGGTTTCTTCTCGCTCTTAATGAAAGCACCAAAATGTAGAGAGTTTTCAATACCAAAAAAATCCTTTACATGTTTTTTCAAATAGTTTGGCGAGCTCCGTGCCAAGTCGTGCACATTGCTGATGGATGAAAGTGGAGAGTAAATTAAAGTAGATCATTAGAGGCTAGCAAACAGCCAACCGTCTGGCTTTGTCTTGCCGCACTTGTGTTGATAACCCGATATTTTGGTGCCCAGACTTACATGACCGTTACAAACTTAACCCCAGCTCTACCAGGAATCTAGTTTGAAAAAGAAAAAAAAACACGTCTTTTCTTTCTTTCCAGGCTGCATGTTGCGGTTGGCTAGATCTCGGTTAGATCAGGCTAAACTATTCTTTGTCGTTGGCAAACCGAAAGAGTTTGAATACGTTGCTTGCCAAAATAGTTTTCAGAATTTAAAGAATCAAGAGATACTATGACTCGAAGTCACATATTCATTTAGTATCTATAACTAGTTTATAAAAAGTCTTTACATTTCGATCAGACTAAAATCAACATGCTAACTTAGAAACATTTTCAGCATTAGCGATTACTCTTATGGTTAAGCTTCTGAATATCATGGGGTCTTCTCTATAGAGTGCCCATCTATCACCTCGATAATGTCATCTTTATCTCTTAGTGCATAACTTTCTCACAGTAGATGTCATTGTTTAAACTACCAATCTAAATTTTGAAACCATAACTTACATTTTGTCTAAAAGATCATAGTGAGATCTAATATATTAGCCAAGCAGACCTAATCACAGTAAGACTTCTTTACATGTGATATTGGGATTTGATACTAGTAAATTCTCAATTTATTTATGTAAAAAAAATGCAGGAAACTTTTATTTTCTGTCACTAATAACCGCTTTCAAATTTGAAGCCCCCAATATATCAATATGGCTCTTTGGTAATTTAACATTCTGATTGAATACTAAAAATCTTTTCGTGAGTTCTAGGTGATCTAAATGATAAACTATGCACATTTTATTTAAAAGTTTTGAGATTAGAGCAGAGTCACATCGTTATCTTTTTCCAAAATAAAATCCAATTTATAAACGTATACTTGAAATAATTGGGTGAGTTTCCACTACTAAGATTCTTTTGCTTTTAGTAAAGTTTGTATTCCCAAACTTTATATATGATTAATAAGTAATTAGAACATTAGTCTTTTATTTGATCTCAATGTAAATGTTTTATTGATCCTAAAGACTTCCACTACATTAATTAAATTTAAGACTACTTATGTCTTCACATCAAAATTGATGAAAACTAGATGATAACATAAAGTACATCAAAGAATTATTGGATTTATCCCACATCGATTGTGAAAAATATTGATAAACAATTTATAAGTGCGAGGGAAAACCTCACCACTTTAGCTAGTTTTTAGGATTGAGAAGACCCAATAACACCCAACACCGGTATCAGAGCCAAATGCAAGTTTATCCAACAAGTCTCCTTCACACGGGAATCAGATTGAGAGATATACGAGAGAGTTTTTTTTCTTTTGACTTACATAGGTTAATCTTACAGGTCTTCAAGATTAGAAGCTGAGTACTTTCTGAATGTAATCACGAAGAAGTTCCTCTATTTCTCAGATTGAAGTGTTTAGGAATTGTTTCTTTGAGAGAGGCTGTAAGGGTATGTCAAATGAAAGGATTATTCACTGGTTATGTGTAATTTTTTGTACCTTGTGATCTGAGTAGTGCATCAAGAGTTCTTGTTTTGGAGCTCCACATTGGATGTAGGCTAGTTAAAATCGAACCAGTATAAATCATCTCGTGTCATCTTCTTCTTGGCTGTTTTTCCTCTCTTTCAAGATTTCCAGGTTTTACCAAGTTGTTCTGTTTAGCTTACTTTAAAAGGTTCTTTCTCAATTGTTGATTAAGTTTAGATTTAACTGTGAATTGAGTTGGGGTTGAGTTAGTCATAAACTTAACAGTGTATCAAAGCTTAGGTTGGAAATCTAAGGAATTCGATTCGGGAGGTTTGATATCAAACTAAGTCATGGCTGAACCAAAGGAGGAAATATTGACTGAGGACTATTTGAGTGACAAAGATTCTTCAGTAGAAATCTTGGAGGATCAAGAAATTGGTATTGAGCAGAAGTCAAATGTGGTGAAAAGGGTTGATGAAGAAGAGGAAGGTATTAGCTCACTAGAATTTAAAGAACTGGGCACAAAGGGAACTGTAAAGAAAACTTACCAGAAAGGAGGTGGAAATTGGTACACAGTGAACATCATGGGGTCTACACGATTTGAGGTAGACAAATTCGATGAAACATGGGACTTTGACATCTGGAGGAGGAAAATTAAGGTACTCTTGGCACAACGAAGAGTCCTTAAGCTCGGGAGGATCCCACCAAATTTCCTGAAACACTGAGTGAAGATCAGAAGTCAAGAATGCTCGAAACAGTATTAGGTACCATTATACTAAATCTGGCAGATAATATGCTGAGGGAGGTTAACAAAGAAGACACGGCAGTAAAAATATAGGAGAAACTAGAATCTCTATACATGAATAAGTCTTTCACAAACAAGATTTACTTGAAGGAGAGATTATTTGGATTCAAGATGGATATTGCCATGTCATTGGAGCAAAATCTTAATGATTTCAAATGTTTGACAATCGAATTGGCCAACTCAGAAGCAAATGAAAAATTAAGTGACGAGAATGAAACAATCATATTGTTGAACTCCTTACCAGACTCCTTCAAAGATGTGAAAGCAGCAATCAAATATGGCAGAACATCTTTGTCCCTATAAGAATGTGTTTTAGCCTTGAGATCTAAGGATTTGGAACTCAAAAATGAAAAGAAGGATTTAGGTGAAATCTGTATTCATGGGGAAGAAGTTTACAAAGATCTTACAACCCAAAACGTAAGGGAAAGAGTAGCGGAAGTAGCAAGGGAATGTCACAGTCAAAGGGAAAGAAGACAAACAAGAAATGCTTCTTTTGTGGGAAAAAAGGCCACTTCAAGAAATCATGCTATGAGTGGAAAAATCAGCAGAAAGAGAAAAGAAATGGAGTTGAGGACCTAGCTGCATTCACTGAAAACTTCAGTGATGGAGAAGTCTTTGTTGTCACCACATGAAACAATGACACAAAGTGGATTCTGGATTCAGGGTGTACGTATCACATGACACCCAGGAGAGATTGGTTTGTAAGTTTTGAAAAATTGCGGGTGGCAAGGTACTTATGGGAAATAATCAGGCATGCAACGTGTGTGGGATATGCTCTATCTCAGTTAAGATGTATGATGGGATCATAAGGACTTTGAAGGGAGTAAGGTATGTACCAGACCTTAAAAGGAACCTAGTTTTACTAGGGGTTTTAGACGAAGCTGGATTCTTATACAAGTCAGAAAATGGTATACTAAAAGTCACAAAGGGATCATTAGTATACGTTAAGGGTGTGAAAAAAGGGTCCCTATATAGTGCTTGGGAGCACTATTATAGGTAGTGCATCAATTGCAAGTTAAGCATAATTCAGTGAGGTTGAACTGTGGCATAGGAGACTGGGTCACATGAATGACAAGGGTATTCATATTCTGAACAAGCAAGGACTCCTAGGAAGGAACAGTCTGCCCAACATTGACTTCTGTGAGCATTACATTTTGGGGAAGCATCACAGACTCAAATTCAACACCTCAAGCCAGTATTCATCAGAAATATTAGAATACATACATGCAGACTTATGAGGACCAACTCCAATTCCAACTCATGGAGGTAATCAATATTTTCTCTCTCTGGTTGATGATTATTCTAGGATAGTTTAGACTTATCTGTTAAAAATGAAAGATGAAACCTTCAGCAAGTTTAAACAATGGAAAGTCTTGGTTAAAAATCAATCAAATCAGAAACTAAAACTTCTTAGGACAAACAATGGTTTGGAGTTATGTAACTCTGCCTTCAATAAGTTTTGTAGTGAAGAATGTATAATGAGACACAGAACTGTTAAGCATACTCCACAACAAAATGGAGTTGCTGAAGGAATGAACAAAATTATCTTAAATAAGGTAAGATATATGCTTGTAAGTTCATGTCTAACTAAAAGGTTCTGGGGAGAAGCTGTCACCACAGCAACCTATCTGAGTAATAGCAGTCCCTCTAGTGCAGTTGAATTTGAAACACTAACAGAAAGATGGACAGGGAAGTCTTCAAAGCTTGACCATATAAGGGTGTTTTGTTGTGCAGCCTTTGCACACTAAAAGGAAGGTAAACTTGAACCCAGAGCAATGAAATGTGTGTTTCTTGTTTATGCAAAGGGTTACGGATTGTGGGTTGAGGATGTAGGAGGTATACAGATTATAATCAGTAGGGATGTAAGGTTTAATGAGACTGATATGCCATGTTATAAAAAAGAATTGAGTCCTGCAGGTTCTGACACCAAAGTAACTCATAGAAAAAAGGAATTGAGCTTGAGGTGGAGCCATTCACCCCAAGCCAAATAGATGAAGCACAGAAGAGAGACTCATCTGAAGATCATAACCAACTTGAAGAAATTGAAACACATGGATCAACAACTAAGTATAACATACCAGAAAATTCCTTAAGGGATTACCAACTGCTAAGGGACAAGGAGAGGAGGCAGGTAAAACCAAATCTTAAGTATTCCCAAGCAGAGTTGATTGCTTTTGCCTTAAATGTAGGACAAATGGTAGAGAACAAAGGACCTACCTCTGTAGAGGAAGCTTTAAACAACAAACTTGCAAAAGAATGGTATAGTGCAATGGAAGATGAGATAAGATCTTTGCACCAGAATCAAACCTGGATCCTTGTCCCAAAGCCAAAAACACAGAAAATCATAGATTGTAAATGGATATTCAAGTTAAAGGAATGAGATACCTCTTCAAATTCAGTTAGGTATAAGGCAAAAGTTGTAGAAGAAGGTTTCATACAAAGATAGAGGATTGATTACAATGAGATCTTCTCACTAGTGGCTAAGTATAAGACAATTAGAATTGTTCTAGCTTTAGTAACTCAATATAATTGGGAACTGGAACAAATGGATGTGAAGATAACATTCCTTTATGGAAAGCTTGATGAGACCATTTACATGAAACAACCAGAGCATTTTGAGGTAAAAGGCAAAGAAAAAATGGTTTGTCAGCTGAAGAAGTCTTTCTATGATTTGAAGCAGTCACCAAGACAGTGGTATAAGAGGTTTGGCAGCTTCGTGGAAAGGATAGGTTTTCAAAAAAGCTGTCATGACAGCTGCTTATATTTTGATACAACAAGGAACAGAGAAATTACATTCTCTCTTCTTATATATGTTGATGACATGCTCTTGGCTTGTCATAGCAAAGAAAACATAAGGAGAGTAAAAGAACTCCTACGTGGAGAGTTTGATATGAAGGATTTGGGTAAAGCCAGAAGGATTATGGGAATATACATTGATAGGGACAGAAAAGAAGGATTGCTCAAGTTATCACAACTAAGATACTTGCAGAAACTTGTAAAAAGATTCAATATGGAGCAAGTTAAACCTGTCTCAGTCCCTTTGGCAGCACATTTTCAACTTTCAGCTCAACTATGTCTAAAGAGTGAGGCTGAAAGGGAACAAATGGACAAAATGCCCTACTTAGCGTCAGTGGGCTCTGTAATGTATACCATGGCTAGTACTAGGCCAGATCTAGCATATCCAATCAGCGTGCTAAGCAGGTATATGAGTAATCTTGGAGAAGGGCACTGGAAAGCAATGAAATGGTTACTAAGATACATCACTGGTACCTGTGATGTAGGGTTGATATACAAGAGAAAATGAGATAAAGTAAGCTTAGCTGGTTTTGTAGATTCTGACTTTGCAGGGACGAAGACAGAAGGAGGTCTACTACATCATATGTGCTTACATTAAATGGAAATTGTGTTAGTTGAAAGACATAACTTCAAAGCACAATGGCTTTGTCAACCACAGAGGCATAATACATAGCAACCACAGAAGGAGTCAAGGAAGCTCTTTGGCTTCAAGGTTTGCTAAGGGAAATTAAAGTGCTACATAACATAGTAACCACCTTCTGTGACAGTCAATCATCCATACATTTAAGTAAGAATGACGTCTTTCATGAGAGAACAAAATATGTTGAGATCAAGTACCATTTTGTTAGAGATGTTCTAGAAAGAGAAGAGGTATTTTTGGAGAAAGTATGTACTGATGACAATCCTGTAGACATGAGAACCAAGGTAGTGACTCTTAAGAAGTTTAAAAATTGTTTAAAACTTCTTAGAGTAGATACTGGATGATAGAAGAAGAGGTGGAGTTTCAAGTACAAGACCAAGATGCAGTGAGAGATATTTTTTTTCTGTTTGAGCTATTATGATCAAGGTGGAGATTGTAAAGGTTGATCACACTAGCTTGGGTAGTGCAGAAGTGTTGCAAAAGTTATTACACTGATTAGTCCAACGACGTCGTTTAGATGCAAATAAGAAAGGAAAATAACTAAACCATAACAAACACTGCCACATGGACAACTCTAATTTAACATGGAAGAAGAAGTTGTTACAGACTGTATAAGCCTCTCCTTCACGCGAGAATCAGATTGAGAGATATACGAGAGAGTTTTTTCTTTTGAATTACACAGGTTAATCTTGCAGCTCTTCAAGATTAGAAGTTGAGTACTTTCTGAATGTAATCGTGAAGAAGCTCCTCTGTTTTTTAGGTTTGAGTTTTCAGGAATTGTTTCTTTGAGAGATGCTGTAAGGGTGTGTCAAATGAAATGATTATTTGCTGGTTATGTGTAATTCTTTGTGACTTGTGATCTGATTAGTGCATCAAGAGTTCTTATTTTGGAGCTCCACGCTGGATGCAGTCTAGTTAAAGCCAAACCAGTATAAATCATCTTGTGTCATCTTCTTCTTGGCTGTTTTTCCTCTCTTTCAAGATTTCTAGGTTTTACCAAGTTGTTCTGTTTAGCTTACTTTAAAAGGTTCTTTCTCAATTGCTGATTAAGTTTAGATTTAACTGTGAATTGAGTTGGGGTTGAGTTAGTCATAAATCTAACAAGCTGTATGAGAGAAAAAGTAACTGGGAATAAAGATTTTCTGATATGAAAGCTTGTGAACCTGAAATACAAATAGGGTGTCTCAATTACAGAGCACTTGAATGAGATTCAGAGTATCGTCAATAAGCATTCTTCGATGAAAAAGGTTTTTGACGATGAACTTTAGACCTTGTTGCTTCTCAGTTCTCTACCAGATAGTTGAGAAACATTGGTAGTAACACAGAGTAATTCCTCTCTTAATGGTCAAGTCTCTGTGAGTTTGGTCAAGAGTAGTTTGTTGAATGAACAAACAAGAAGGAAATCATTGGGTTCTTCAATCAGTCAATCAGAGGCTTTTGTTACAGAAAATCGGGGGAGAAGTCAGAGTGAATTCGATAGGAAAATGGTTCACTGCTTTTACTGCAAGAAGATGGGGCGTAAGAAATTTGAGTGGAGAACTTTAATGTGGGAGTATAAAAAAGAAAATGGTAATAAGAGTAACGATTCAACAAAGACAGTTACAGCCACGAGTCAAGACGTGTTTTTTATTTCACTAAAGAACTTAGTGAATTGTACATGCCTAGACACAGTTGGGTAGTTGATAGTGATGCTGTCATACATGTTGCCTCTAGAAGGGATATCTTCTCATCTTATATATCAGGTGATTTTGTTGTTATGAAGATGGGGAATGATGGTACCTTCACGATTACATGGATTGGAGATGCGTGTCTAGAGACTGATATCAGGTGCAAGCTAGTACTCAAGAATATGAGACACGTTCTGAGGATTCAAATGAACTTCATTTCTACAGGTCAGCTCGATGATGAAAATTATCACAATTATTATGGTGAAGGTAAATGGAAGCTCATCAAAGGGTCAATGGTAGTAGCTAGAGGGAGGAAAAAGCCTACGCTCTACATGACATCTGTGAAGCTCACCAAGGGTTTGGTGAAAGTAGTGAACAAGAATATCACTAGTGAATTACCCTACCAGAAATAATGTGATACAACTAAGAAGAAAATTATGCGAAGCTGAGATGTGAAATTTCTCAAGGAACAGACTATTGCATGTTTGGCGATAATTGAGAAGTCTCAGCCTGATGAAATTGAGTTAATTCAATTCCTAGATCTCTAAAGAATGGTGATGGTAGAGACACTGATGGTGATTGTGCTAATGAAAGTGTTATTGATTGGCCAGTAGCACAAGATGCTTAGTCAGTTTTAGTGCCACCAACTGAGGTAATTATCCAATTACAGAGATCCAGCAGAGAGCGACAATCCTCTACTAGTTGTACTCGGGGTGATGATGCAATTTCTACTGATGGGGGAGATTCAAATAATTACAAATGGGTTAAGATAGATAGTAACCAAGAAAAGTGGGTAAGAGCCATGTAGAATGGGTTGAAAGCTTTGTATGGTGAAGTTGTTGATGAATACCTTATCTAAGAACAAATATGATGCATGTTGAAAGAAAGTGGGTAAGATGGGATCCTCCACATTGTCGGAGGGGGGTTTGCTGGGTTATCCCTCCATGTGAAGGAAGATTGGGTTGTAGCCCAATATGTGAAACAAGTCCAATTGGATTAAGAAACTAAAATTATAGAAAAGAGAATCATATGCTTCCAAAACAATAAGTGAGCGTAGTGCCCAAAGAGAATCATATGCTTCCAAAACAATTATCTATTGGATTAGGAAACTAAAATTCTTACTAAATTAGGGTGAACGTGTGCTGTGTGAAAGGGAGTGAAATTGCCGACTCCTTATTCCTTGTGTGAGGTGAAGAACCTCTTAGCCGCCTACTCTTTAGGTGAAGAAAATTTTGGTGAGCCACCTCCATTGTTCGAGGTGAAGAAAAATTAGTAAGCCACTGGTACGTGAGAGAAGAGAGACAATGGCAAAGATAATCTGAGGGTGTATTCAAGGTCATCCTCAACAGTTTGGTATTCGGTCCGTTATTTAAACTATTAATTTTGAGATGCTACATTGGTGATATTATTTTATTTCATTGTGTATCTACCGTTAACAGTGATGAATATTAATCTTTTGTTTGGTGTAAGCCTCTAATTCTATCTAGAGAATAATCTTGGTATATCCCATTATTTGTTATAGTGAAAGAATTATTTAGAGTTTGTCCAGTAGTTTTCCCTTCACTATGAATGGTTTATCACGTTAAATTCGGTGTTCTTATTTTTCATTTTTCCAATTAATTTTTTTATGATCTCTGTTTAGTTATTCACTCTTACATTGGTAATTGATTATCGACTACTTAATATTGAACTGTGGTGAATATAGAGTTTAAGTAAAAATCCTAACAAGAATGCGTGATCATGGGGTGGCTATACCTTAAAATTTGCGTGAAAGATAAGATGAAATTGGTTATTGAATTTTCTCGAATATTTGTTAGGCCGAAAAACATGACCTATAAACATTCCTCCTCCAAAATGCTATATTACAAACGAACGACAACCAAAATCAAAATCTCATTAGAATTTTTCTAATCTGAAATATATTTAATAATCTTGAAGTTTTCTATTTTACATCAATATATTTAAAAAAACAAAAATTGAAGAATAAGAGAGAACTTCATAATATATTGGCTCAATAAGATATATAGCAGTATTCTGTCTGCGAGATGAGATAAGACCTATAAATGAGTCATTTTACTTGTTTTTTTTGTCAAAATTTATAAATTTTAAGGGGAATTAGTACCGTGTATACCATAATCTATGACCTTTTGCGACCTGAGTTTGAAAATTTAATCATCTTATCGGCTCATTCGTAAAGTGTATTTTTTGGCTGATGGATGTTGCCAATACAAATTTAGGATGTTAACATACATTTTCCTCAAGAGAATAGGAGAGTGGTGAGATGAAAATGAGAGAAGATAATAGAGTTCCTTTTCCTGATGCCCTATATTTGGCATATATTTTCAAAACAAAAAAAATTGAGACCATTGCAATTTGTCCAAATAAAAAAAAATCTTCTAATTTGAAAAATAATAAATAAGTTTGTTCTATTAAAAATTTATAAGTTTAGGTATGAAAAATAATATTATTCCTATAACCAAACCGATCAATCATTTCTCTAACCCAAAGCATAAGTCGACCCTGATTTTTTTCTCGAGTTTGGGTGAATTTCAGTTTGACTATTAAAAGAAATTAGTTTTAGTCTTTTCTAAATTAGGAATCAAACGAGGGGTAAAATCAATATTACCTGTTAGTTAAAAATGAAACATTACATAATAGATAAGTTTGGAGGGCTATTTTAAGAAATAACAGTTTTTTAATAGTTTTTGGTAAATAATAAGTTTCCTAATCTGTCAATAATTTTTTATTAAAATGACAATAACCAATATATGTATGCTTTGATGATATACCGGGTTGAAAGATGTTAGAATTAAGAATCTAGTTAATATTCAAAATTTGAAATGTGAAATACCTAATCTATATATGGTGTGTTTGATGATTATTTGGGTATATTAAAGGTATATAGATGATATACCGATTTGAAAGATGTGAGAAATAATGATGTAATTAATGTTAAAAATTTAAAATTTAAAATACATAATTTATATATGCCGTGTTTGATGATTTTTCTTATATAAAATATCTATGTAGATGATAAACTGATTTGAATGATGCTAGAAATAAAGATGTAATTAATGTTTAAAATTTAAAATTTGAAATACATAATCTATATATGATATGTTTGATGATTTTTCGAGTATACCAGAGGTATATAGATGATATATTGATTTCAAAGATGCTAGAATTAATGATTTAATTAATGCTCAAAATTTGAAATTTGAAATACACAATCTATATATGGTGTGCATGATGATTTTTTGAGTGTACCTTTATATAGATGGTATACCAATTTGAAGTTTGATTTAACATAACCGTTCAGCAAGAAACATATTGATTTATCATAACTGTTCAAAATTTGAAATTTGATATATTGATGATTTTTTGGGTATATCAGAGGTATTGATAATATCATTAATTTGAAAGAAGATTTCTTAACAAACTTAAGCCAATATTAAGGAAAATATAATAAATCATTAATTATCCCATAATTTAATTAAAAAGAAAAATCAATGAAATCACATTTGAATTAGGCATCATTAATTAACAGATTTTTAATTAATTAAAAGGATCCACCAAATCAGATTACGAAATTTGTATATTCAAGGTTGAAATTTTCAAACTATAGTTTCATCAACAAATGGTTGATGACGTGACAAGAAAAATTATCTATTTAATTGAAGTTTAAAAACTGTTATTTCTTAAATTGGCTTCCAAAACCTGCTTATTTGATGCAATTACTTTAGTTAAAATGGTTTTAATTTCAAATTAAACATTGTTCTAGGTTTTTTATCAGTAAAATCTAATATGATGAAGATCTGTATAATTTTCAAACTAAAAGGATGTCCGTGTCATTTAAACAACTTATAAGGATGTCAGAGGAATATTTCCTTTTAAAAAAGATAATTCTAAAATTAAGTATCTAAAAAACTCATGAAAAGATTATGTAATTTATTTTATAGTAAATATTTTATCTTAATTCAATACTTTTAAAAATTATAGAAAAGAATGTTCGTGATACTTGTAATCGTTGGAAGGTAGAAATTGGTAAAGCGAATGAATTAGCAAAGATTGCTAGCACTCTTCAAAATAAAGTATTTCAGAGGGCAATGTTCCGTGAAGTGATCAAAGGACCAGAATGGATGTTCTTGTATCTACCATACTTTTCTTTTTCTTCTTTCTTTCTATCTGCTATCGTTTCTTTGGTTAGAGAACTACTAGCTAATGCCAATAATGAAGATCAAATTCAAGGATTAGTATGATGTAAACACTACAATTCAATATAAATGTTGTTCACTTTTATACACACTCTAGTTTAAATTTGGACATATATAGTACGTCAAGGCTTGTTAAGGAGAAGCTCAAACATACTTCTAGCAACTTATGTGGCTAAAGCTCACTGTCCAATGTGGCTCATTACCGTGGATCAGTGACATGGCATTAGTCTAACTAATATTAGTTTGATATCAGCTAGCAAATACCAGTTAACTGATATTGGTTGTATATCAGTTTGGTTGTTAGCTCAACTTGCCTAGTTGGAGCTTCTTTCTCACTCTACCCAAGTTGTAATTTCCTCCTCTATAAATACTAGTATTTTTGGCATCTCTCGGGTTAATGAGAGTTTGGCTTCTTTGTGCAGACTTTCATATTGTCACTTCTACTCTACTATCTTTTTCTTTCTTTCTTATTTTTCTTATTACATTCACATGGTATTAGAGCCGATAGGCTCACGTCATGGCTGAAAATTTAACAACTTCAAGTGACACACAAAAAATAGTAACAATGTAGCAAACCAGAGTGCAGTCTTCCCAAATACCTTCAATAGTGTAGTTTCAGTCAATTTAGAGAGAAATAATTACATGCTTTGGAAATCACAGGTTGTACCAGTCCTAACTAGACATGGTTTTGATGATAGCGTTTGGACATGCTGCAAAACCACCAAGAAACTTAGCAAATGGCTAGGAAAATCCAAATTATATGGCCTGGTTTATAAAGGATCAAATTTTGTTAGGATGGCTTAGAGTCCCTTCTCTTTTCTTTCCAACAATATGTCAAATTCTCTCAAATATGCTTGTAATTCTTGTGAAAATTTGAATATAGTTAGAAACAAAACTGAATCTATTACTAACTCTAATCTATGCATAAATAAACATAATCACAATCATCAAATCCTGCACCAAAGGTTAGGTCACATTCTTCTAGAGTTTTGCATCAAATTATCCAGAAACTTGACTATCTTTTAATTACAATCACCACTCCTATACCTCAATTCTGTGAAGCCTGACAAAAAGGAAAAAGTCATGTTCTTCCTTTTCCCAATGATCTCATTCACATGGATCTTTGGGGACTTACACCCTTTCATTCAAAAGAATGTTACATGTATCATATTTATTTTCTAGATGACTTTTCCAAATTTGCTTGGCTCTATCCTTTAAAACTTAAATCAGAGGCCCTTGCAATCTTTGTCATTTTCAAAAGCATGATTGAAAAATAACATCAGAAAACTATTAAAAAAGTTCAATCAGACAGGAGATGAGAATTTTGACCTTTTGCCAACTTCTTACAAAGTGAGGGAATCAAATCCAGGCACCCTTGTCCTCATGTGCACCAGCAAAATGGAAGGATAGAGATAGAACATACGCATATTGTTGAAATGAGACTTATTTTTTTAGCTCAAGCATCTATGCCTTTGACCTTTTGGTGGGAACATTCCAAACTTCAATTTATCTTATTAACAGGCTTCCCACACCTATTCTAGAGTTCCAAAGTCTTTATCAAAAGCTTTTTGGTCAAAATCCTAACTATGCTCACTTAAGATCCTTTGGGTGTGCATGTTATCCATACTTAAGGCCTTATAATGAGCACAAATTGGACTTTCGTACAGATTTATGCTTGTTTCTAGGATATTATAATATTCATAAAGGTTATAAATGCTTGCATAAATCTGGTAGAGTTTATATTTCCAGGAATGTTGTGTTTAATGAAATTTTTTTCCATATCGGTATATGTTCAGTCTGTCAAATTTTCAAACTGTCAAAATTTTGTGTCTCTACCTCAACCTGTTCCATTTCCTTTTGTTTTGCTGCAATCTTCTCCTCCCTCTCAACCTCAGGATAAGGACAATGCAAGCACTTCTTCAGGAACACTCAATGTAAGTTCTTCTCCTTCACATCAAGATAGAACTGAAATTCTTAATACAGAATTTGTTACTAGGGAGTATGTTAGACCTGATTTTCCTTCTATTACTGAGAACTTGGTCATTGACCTACCTTTTGATTATTTGCCCCAAAAAAGTCATCAACCTACCCACAAGTTTCAAATAACCCCAAAACACATACTCAAACCTCCTTTCACCTGATGAAAACCAGATCCAAAAGTAACATCTTCAAACCTAAAGTTCTCACAGCCACTAAACACCCTTTGCATATAACCCATCTTGCAAGTCATTCAACTTTTGTCAAACATGCTTTAAGTGATTTTAATTGGTACAAGGCTATGGTTGAGGAGTTCTCTGCCCTTATCAAGAATCAAACATGGGATTTGGTGCCATATAGACATGATGCTCAGATGGCAGTATACAGAGGTATAAGGCAAAGTTGGTTGTAAAAGAGTTCCATCAGACTATTGGGATTGATTTTAATGAGACTTTTAGCCCTGTAATCAAGCCCACTATAGTGAGGACAATACTACATCTTTCTGTCAACTTTGATTGGGAAGTCGGGCAACTTGATGTTAATAATGCCTTTCCAAATGGCATCATTAATGAAAATATATACATGGCTTAACCTCAGGGCTTTGAAGATCAGTTCAGGCCTTAGCATGTCTGTAAGCTCAAGAAAGTTTTATATGGGCTAAATCAAGCCCATAGAGCTTGGTATGATAGGTTAAAGACAATTATGATTCAATGGGGGTTCACTAATGCCAACTCTGACACATCTCTGTTTGTATATCACAATAATTCATATGTTTTGTTCTTATCAGTATATGTGGATGATATGTTAATCACAGGTAACAACTCCAAACTTCTTCAAATAATGGTGACAGGTTTGAACAATTCCTTTGCTCTGGAAGATTTTGGCAAATTCATTACTTCTTGGGAGTTGAAGTGTTCAGAAATAAGGATGGATTTTTCTTGTCTCAAACAAAGTATATTACTGGACTATTGGTTAAGCTAAGATGGAGGGAGCTAAGCCTGCTCCTTCACCTTGTTCTATCTCTATTGTGTTGTCGTTAACAGTAGGGGAACTGATGTAAGATTATATTCTTTTCCAAAGCACAATTGGGGCATTGCAGTATCTATCCATAATAATACCTGGCATTGGGTTCATGGTGAACAAGTTAAGCCAATATTTTTATAAACCTACTGAATTACATTGGCAAGCTTGTAAGAGAGTGTCGAGGTATCTCAAAGGCACTATTATTGAAGGCATACAGCTCCAACCTTCCACTTCTTTAACCATTAAAGCATATTCAGATGCTGATTGGGCTGGTAATGTGGATGATATGTAGGTCCACTAGAGCTTATATGATCTTTTTAGGTGGAAATTTGATCTCTTGGTCCTTTAAGAAACATAATGTGGTAGCTAGGTCCAGCGCCGAGAGTGAATATAGATCTATGAACAATGCTGCAGAGCTGAAATTTTTTGGTTTCAAAGTCTTCTTTTTGAACTTTGCTTCCACATAACACAGCCTCATATTCTATGGGTTGACAACATCAGTGCTTTGGCTTTGGCTTCAAACCCAATGCTCCATGCCAAGACTAAGTACATTGAGCTAGATTTACACTTTATAAGGGATAGGAGTGCACAAAAGGTAGCTTGGCATTCCATTTGTTCCCTCCTTAGATCAAGTTGCAGACGTGCTCACTAAGACTTTTTCTACTCCTAGATTTTTGTATTTGAAATCCAAGCTCAAGGTGGTTTTCTCCCACTTTCACTTGAGGGAGGATGTTAAGGAAAAGCTCAAACACATTTCTAGCAACTCATGTGGCTAAAACTCACTGTCCGATGTGGCTCATTGCCGTGGATCAGTGACATGTCATTAGTCTAACTAATATCAGTTTGATATCAGTTAGCTAATACCAGTTAACTGATATTGGTTGTATATCAGTTTGGTTGTTAGCTCAACTTGCCTAGTTGGAGCTTCTTTCTCACTCTACTCAAGTTGTAATTTCCTCCTCTATAAATACTAGTGTTTTTTGCCTCTCTTGGGTTAATGAGAGTTTGGTTTCTTTGTGCAAACTTTCATACAATCACTTCTACTCTACTATCATTTTTTTGTTTCCTAGTTTTCTTATTACATTCACAAGGATTAAGTCTGAATTATCTTATGCATATATTTTCCAAAAAAATAAATAATTGTTACGGAATACAGCTCCATATGTTGCGCTTAGCAGCGTTATTGGCAACAAAATTTTAGATTATGTATAACGTACTTCCTTTACTTGTTTTTGGATCTTGAATAATTCCTCCACCCTATCATATGCTTGTAATATAAGTGGGGTGGGGTATAAATTTTAGCTCAAAAACTCAGTGGAAAGAAAACTTTAAATTTGATTCCCTGTATCTTGTTGTGCTTTAAGTTATTCAGCAGTTAGAATATTGATCCTTAATATTATTATATTCTGATGCACGTTAATCAATTGTTCAGTATGTAGTGGAAAGAAGTGATCAGAAGCAAAAGATAGAAATATTCTCTTCAACTGCCATCTTGTATCTTATTATTGACCAAGCTAATATAAGAATATTAGACTTTATGCATGCCTTCGGCTAAGCATAATAATCTTGAAGAATGATTCTCTATCGTTTAAAAAAATTACGTTTAGGGGATAGTTCATTCAATCTATTTCCTATTTTTTTATTCATTAATCTGAATCATTAAAGGCTGATCAAACGGTGTAAATCGGTCAACTGCTTCCCTATTGTTCATAGAGAATGGAAAGAAAGCCGAATCCTATATTCTTGGAGGGTCATATGTAAAACAACATTTTCCTTACGAATATATGCAATGTTTGAAATATCATTTTATTAATCTTCCTCTCCATGCATATTAATTACACTTGAATAAACATGATTTAAAAAATTAGAGTTAGGCAAGCATCAATTCTCGAACCCCTAGTTTTATATGCCTCAAAGTAAAAAAGGAGTAAAGTGGCAGAGAGATAGGAGGCATCACCTGTATATAAATCAATCCACATTCATTATCTCATTGTGGTGCAATTGACACAAGAAATAATAGAGTTCTTGTTTCCAAACAAAAATCACCCGAAAATCTTATACCAACTGATCGGAATTCGGCTTTTCGATTATGGGGTATAAGCGTGTGGCCATTCCCTTCACAAAAGATCAGCTAAGACAGGTTTTTTATACGCATGACAAGGACGGAGATGGGTACCTTACAAAGAAAGAGTTGAGGGCTGCTTTTGAATATCTTGGATCGCGATGTAGCGGTTTTAGAGTTGAACTTGCCCTATTTCATGCCGATGCTAACGGTGACGGCTATATTACTCGAGACGAGATCGAGCAACTTATCGATTTTACGTTTAACTGTAATTATAGTATCGCTTAGAGACCTGGTAAATTCTGGTATTTACTGGGTTAAGCGATATGTTAAGTGCTCTATTTCTTTTTCTTTCTTTTGGCTTTTTACGCATAAGGATTAAGGAACCTATTGTGTAAACCATGGGAGGGTGACTTTTGAAGCTCTTGATCGGTTTGTGCCAAATGAATTATGTTTTTATAATCCTATATTTGCGTTTCTGTAATAATTTATAGATAATTAAGAAAGCTTAATGATGCGCCTCTCTCTCTCTCTCTCTCTCTCTCTCTCTCTCTCTTCTTCTTCTTCTTCTTGTAATTTTCTCAACTTGACAACCCCTGTTCATAGAAAACTCAACAAATTTGCAAGAATTATTGGGATATAGAAATTAATAAGACATAGTTCATAAAATAAAGTGTATACATAATTCAACTAGTTAATTGATTAACGAATCCTCGTGTACCAATTTTGTATTTTGACAGTACTAATTAAAAGTAATTTTCCTATTTAAATTATTAGACAAATTTAAAATTTGTTAAATTTTACTTATTCCACCAGATAATTTTGTTATGCTTCCTTTGTTGATAATATCAATTTCCTAAGGGGTCATAACTATGATTGTTACTACTTCGATCACCTCAGGGAATGGTGATCCTATGGTAAGTGTGTGCTTGTGACAATGTTTTAGCTATGTGCATAGATGGTGGTCCTATGGTAAGTGTATGCTTGTGACAATGTTTTAGCTATGCGCATATATGATGGTGAAAGTTTTCAGTTAATTTCTATAGTACAATGAAATGATTCAAAGGAAAACCTCAAAAGGTTTTGTCAATTCACAGGTTGAATTTTTTTTTTTTTAGAATAGAAAACTTCATTCAACCTATTGCAACGATTACTTAAACCTTCGTAATATTATTCCTGTGTTTAACTTATTGTAACAATTACTTGAACCGTCGTTTAAGCGTATCAAATGATCATTTTTCCTATAGTGTTTAGACCGAATAGCATATTGAACTAAAACACGAGCCTCTTGATTATACACACGAGGGCTGAAACTTTTATTTAAATAATTTTTCAATTTTAAAATCAATTTTGTACACAACTTTTAAAAACCTCAAATATAACACTTTTCTGAGAAAAATTAATTTAGCAAATTTAATAATTTTGTGTATTTAATGAGTTACTATTTACCCTTTTATTATTTAATTAAATGTTTACTCATCCCTAATTTCTCTCTCTATATGTATATCCATTAAATATCTCTATATATCTCTCTCTTTCTATCTAGCTGAATTCTCTCTCTCTCTCTCTATATATATATATATTACACTATACACATGTTTATATACATGAATAAAAATACGTGTAATATATTGTATGTAACTTTTATATTTTTATTTTGTTATATATGTCATATATATATATGTGTATTATATATATGCAAGATATTTTATACACATATGTTATATATAACATAAATAATATATATATTTATATATTATTTATTTATATTGTTTATAAATGTAACATATATAACATATATATTTTTTACAAATTGTTCTGAGAGAGAGAAAGAGAGAGAGATTTTAGGAGAGAGATTGTTGGTTTATCATGTTTTTAAATTTTTATAAAATAATCTATATAGAAAGGTATAATAGGAAGAAAAATGCTTCTAATAGATGTGTCCATATATGACTATATTTGACGTTTACGAAACTTATTGTTTAGTTTTATATTTATTTTCAATAATGTAGTTATTTATGTATGAAACTCTTCTTTCAATAAGCAGAGAGAAGCTTGTGGCAAAAATAAAAAAAGAGAAACCGTCCCATATGTCTTGAATAATTCCACCAATTTCAGCTAGTGAAATAAATTTGTGAACGAAGCAAGTTAGTTACCGAAATAACGTCCGATTAAGAGCTGAAAAATCACCATCTTCAGACTCATGTATATGATCAACATATAATATTTGAAATTCTAATAGGAGTATTACTTGACTAACCCGGCCTTAAAGTATTGAGGCCCCTTGCATTGACTGTGCTGACTAGTTAAAAAAGACATGTTAAAGCAACTTGAAAACAATTGAAAAAATAATGAACTAATTGAGAAAATTAATTAGAACTACAGGGACTAAATTGAAAAACTGGGTGTAAGATGCGAGGATTTAAAAGTATAGTTCACCCCTAATTAGAAATACTTTTAAAGAGATTCTTTATACTATATTTTATCAGATAATATCCTCAATTATGTAACTAATTAAAAGAAAGATGTAACATTCCCACTTGCTCTCATCGTGTGTCACATATTAGTAATGTTCAATATTCCCTTTTCTTTCCTTTTTTATTTCTTTCTTCTCCACCTTTTCAGTGAAATTTTATTTGGATAAATGAGATATGGCATTTGGCATCTCTAGCTTCCACCATTTCCTAGAGAATGAGATTATGCTTTGGACTTAGCTTTAGATATTTTGGTCTTTTGCTCCTATATTCCTCAACTTTACTTTCATCCATATTCCTAAAACCCTTTGGTCCTTCTCTTCTGTCACTAACTTTTTATCAGAAATATCTCATTCATTAATTCTATGAGTAATTTATAATTTTTAGACCAAATTTCTTTGAGTTTTTTTGTTGTTCGAGAATTATAATTGACAAATAATTGCAAATAAAAAGTATCTTAATTAGCATTTGATATCTACACTTTTACACATTTGACATGCCAATTACTTTTAAAAAATAAAAGAAAGACAAACAACACAATCACGAAATGTTGTCCATTCTCAATTATATGGGAATCAGCCACCAACTTATAAGATGTCTGAGTCCCACACCACACACCCACATGAAAGGAATCCCATACACGTCCCCTCCCATTCAAAAAAGGAGGTCCAATTTCTGGTTCACAACGTTTACTTGTTTATAACTAATTAGCCTTTTCTGCTCAAAAAATTTTACACGACTGTTATAATTGTAGAACATGAATATGATGTAATCTCTGCCTTTTCATACTTAGAAGGAAAGTAATCAACGAGTCACTCAGTTGGAGGTTTTCGAGGAGTGAGAATTTGGGCATACTGAAATTGATCCTATTATCAGGCAAGAAGAATGCTTTGAGCATCGTCCGATGCCAAGGCCAGGGCATCTTTAGAATAGTGCCATACCAGAATATCTTCACAGCCGAACCTACTAATAGAGATCCTCTTAATCATATCCACATCTTCATCCAGAAAAATCTCGTTCAACAGCTCGATATTCCAATCCGTATTATCTATAAGATCATTAACCATAAGCACTCTAGAATTAGGAGGAGTGAGGATTCTAAAATTGATGGGACGAGGGATCCACAAATCAGACCATATATATATAACTCTCCCATTACCAACTCTTCATCTAACACCGTGAACTAAAATTTTCCTGCCTTTCTAGTAAACTTCGCCATCCCAAACCAGCCCAACCAGATAATCTACTAATAAAATTTTCCTGCCTTCTAGTAGACAAGTATCTCTCAGACCAACTAGATAATCTACTAATAACTTTTTTTTTTAATTTCATTAAATAATTTAAGCTTAGACATCCCGAAATTGGATTCTAAGCCTAAATATTTACCCAAATCCGTACTATGCTTCATATTTAAAATAAATGCTAGATCGTCTTTAAGCTCAAGGGTAACATTCTTACTAAACATAATGCAACTTTTATCAAAATTAATAATCTGTCTAGAAGGCATACAATAACATTTGAGAATGTGCAGGATTTTTGAAAGTAAGGAATCTTTTGCGAAGAATAAATAAGAAACTGAAGGACCTTGCCGTGAGCGTTTACTCCCGTGAATTTCCCCTAGCTTCTGCCTGAATCAGTAAGGAGGACAGAACCTCACCACATAGAATGAATAAATAAGGAGACGGTGGATCGCCCTGCCTAAGCCCCCTTTCAGGTGTGAAGCTCTCAGATACATCACCATTCACCATGACTTGAAAATTCACAGTGGAAATACAAGAAAGAATCCAATTGCACAATTTATCTATAAAGCCCATTTGCTTTAAGGTCTGTACAATGAAGCTCCATTCGATACTGTCGTATACTTTGGACATATCCAATTTGATTGCTGCCTCCTTTCTTCCCATCAATGCCTTGGTACGTATTGACTAAGGATTTCGTGTGCAAGTAAAATATTATCTCCTATCCATCTGCCTTGAATAAACGCACTTTGCACCGGATTCACTAGTTTATCCATCACCGACCGCAATCTATTCGTCAGAATTTTCGAAATAATCTTGTAAGGGACATTACAGATGCTAATTGGCCGAAGCTCAGCCATGGGCACTGGGTTCTGGGTTTTTGGTATAAGAACAATAAGGGTTTGATTAACAGAATCAGGCATCACAACAGTATTGGAAAATTCAAAAAACCATAGAAAAGGTATCTTCAACAACAATCTCTTTAAATTGATGAAAAAAGCCTGCCGTAAATCCATCCAGACCTGTAGCTTTGGTTGGATTGATGTCTTTCAAAGCTGCCTCAAACTCCTCCCTATTCAGCTTCCTCTCCAAATATGCTCGATTCTGCTTCATCCAGTTTAGGCACCACAAACTGAGTAACCTCGACAATATTTGATGGGTCAATCGATTTGAACAGTCCCTTGAAATACCGGATCGCCACTCCTTTGATTCCTTCATGATCCGAAACCCAACGTCCCTTTTCCTCTTCCAGCCCGTGGATTCAGTTATATCTGCGGCGAATTTTGACCTTAGTGCGGAAGAATTTTGAGTTTCTGTCTCCTTCGCTGAGCCACTCAATACGAGACCGATCCACCAAGTGGTACATGAAGTGGTTTAGCATCCGGATATAAGTCGAGCCATTCCCGTTCCCCGTTTGCAAGACATCGGTCCAAGTGTTCCTTAATGAGTCCATCTCTCTCCCTTTTGTTCGTCCAAGTAAAAGGAGTGCGGTTAAATCCCAGATCAATGGTTAGCTCGGAATGAGTACATATTTAAAGGTATCTCCACATCTCTTAACTTTCTCTTAGGAGATGGGAATCTACTTGAAAGAATTTCTGCAAGTAAAAGAATCTAAAGAATGCTGTTCTCTTCTCTCTAACTACAATAAGACTCTTCAAAAGCACAGATTTGCGAACAACTACAAATTCTTAGTTCTCAGAAGTAGAAATTATTGGTTCGCTCCTGAAAAAGATGCTGTCAAACTTAATATAAATTGTTCTTTCAACTTCAATCTGCAAAAAATGGCAGGAGGATGGGTTTGTAGAGGTAATTCAGGAGAGTATATCAGAGGAGTTTGGGTTTTTCCACTCAATTCCTCTATTTACATTTTAGCTTTGAGTGCAGCAGCTATTAAAGGCATTAAATCCTTGAAGACTTTGTTCCTTCTCAACATAAAAGTGGAAGTCTCCAATTATGATTTGTGGACTCTGTCATTCTTCTCAATCAGATTTTCATTATATTAATGATGTTTTTAAAGAATTATATGACTGTTTATCTGTTATTTTCATTTTGGTTAGAGATGAGGTGAATATTTCTGCTAAACTGATAGCTGGTAGAGCTGATTTTCATTGTTACAGCAGTGATTTTGGATCTCGTCCTCCTATCTGACTGGATGAAAATCTGGCGAAGCAATTTGTTCCTATTTAATGGAATTGAGCTTTTTCTGTCCAAAAAAAAAATCCCAGATCAATAAGGTCAGAATCATTTATAAAATAATCTAAATTGAAAGGTATAATAGAAAGAAAAACACTTCTAATAGATGAGTCCATATATGATTATATATTAACGTTTATGAAATTTATTGTCTATTTTTATATTTATTTTTTATAATGTAACTATTTATATATGAAACTCTTCTTTCAATAAGCAAAGAAAAGCTCATGACAAAAATAAGTAAAGAGAAATCTCCCGTATGCCTTGAATAGTTCCACCAATTTCAGCCAAGGAAATAAATTTGTGAACGAAGCAAGTTAATTACCGAAATAGCATCAGATTAAGGGCTGAAAAATCACCATCTTCAAACTCATGTATATGATCAAAATATAATTACGGAAATAGCATCAGATTAAGGGCTGAAAAATCACCATCTTCAAACTCATGTATACGATCAAAATATAATATTTGAAATACTACTGGGATGAGTATTACTTGACTAACCAGCCTTAAAGTATTGAACCCCTACATTGACTAATGAATTGGTATGTAGGTGTGTTCTGACTAGTTAAAAAATACATGTTAGTTTGTGATAAGAAAATTGTAAACTAAACGGATTTCTAATTAGGCAATCGGTTTAAACTTGAATATGAACTGAGCTTGAAAACAATTTGTTTCAGGGATGGATTTCGAACCGGATCGGGTCATGAATGGAAGGTCGTTTAGTCATCGGAAAAGGTTTGGTATCATGGAAGTTTAGCGTGGAGGAATGGATGAGCATCCTTAGCGGTTTAGACGGTGACAACCGCCGGCAAACGCACCTCCTTGGGATTGTCAAGGAGAGTGAGAGGGAAAGAGAGAGCCCCCAAATGTGTGTGTGAAATGTCAATATATTTCCCCCCTTCAATAGGAGTGTTGGATGGGGGGGGGGGG